>VUJU01000288.1:57215-127681 GCA_009835225.1 Aphis craccivora | reverse complement strand
AGTTTCTATAGGATTTTTACTATAACGAATGCAATAAAAAGTTACAATTACGAGAGAATCTGGTCTTTAATCATAATTCATAGGTCATAATCTTTCGTTCCACATCACTCGACTATTATAATATATTGTACAGTCCGTACTCACACCAGGGGTGAATCACCTTTAAAATTAAAAGCTTATTATAAATATATTATGTTATTTTCGACTCAAATATTGTGTGTATATGACCTGACTTTTCATGAAACTATTTATAGATCGTATACAATTATAGGGGAATGTATACATTATAATAGTATACACTTACAAAAAACGAAGAACGACTTTTGGTCACAATACGCATGTGATGCATAAAGGTGCTTTTTCATCGACCATATTATATTTTTAATACTATAGTGTATAAATACAAGTTGGGTCACCGAGTTTTTTTCGTATTTGTGTTCTAATTTTATGGAGGAGCTGAAAGACACAGTGACCCACCCTGTATATTAGTGGCAAATTGAACTTTCACGCGTGGACGACGCTTTTATAACAGCAAAGTCCGTTATACTTGTACTCGTTACACATTGACGAGTTTATAGACCGAACTGTCAACACTGCAAAACGCGATGATTTCGAAAAAAAAATTGTCTAGCTTAGATTTTCTACGTCGAACACGAATTTATGAAACCATGTATCATAATAATATTAAATAATATAACAAAATCAACAAATACAGTTTGTTGACCGAGTTGGATAATCAAACAACATGATAAAGTTAGTGAACGTCTCTGAGTGAAATTAACTAAATATAAGGTATCGATGAAATAATCATCTGTTATACACGCTAGGTAGGTATATAGTATATTTTTACGTTGATGGTTGATTCATAATAATATATTCTAATCGAAGATAGGTACTCTATTATTTTTTGCATAACTTTGTACGTCGACTGAATTATTCGTTTCCATAAACACGGTTATCAAAGATAACTGCGTGTAGAGCACGATAATAAGACGTATGTATAGTCTTCGCGAGAAATGAATACATAGCTCAGAATATTATTAAATCTACTGTGTTTTCCGGTAGATCGAAAATTAAATGTATCAATTGCATTATTATTATACGATACGCGTATTGTATTGTAGGTATTCGGTATCGCTGGAATCTCGGTTAAAGTGCTTGCCACCGATAAATCATATTATAAAAAATAAATTCTTTTTTTTTTCTTTCACGGTGTATCGAATGTACAGCTAATGTGAGTCAGGGCTCGCGTGTCATTGTGCACATGCATATTATTATTATACACTCTCGCAGGGCCCCAAAGTCTGAGAGGCCGGCGCTATAATATGCGACCCCACGATCTCGGCCCGACTGCGTTACAATAATATATGCGGTCGACGACTCGCGCGGGGTATTCGTTTTACGTACGGGAACGGGCGTAGAGTCGTAAATAAAAACACTTGCCTCCCTTCGTGGGCTGCTGCAACACTGCGCACAATAGAAGCAGTATTACCCACGACGTTATACAGTGTAAATTTACGATTTCGTCGGCGCGCGTTGCCCGTGAGAACCACAGCAAGGATCGACACACGTGCAGTATCCCCCCTGCCCCCCACCCCACACACACAAACCTCCAACCGAGTGTTTTTCACGACCGTATTTGTGTTCGTTCGCCGATAGCCCAAATATATTTATTATTATTATTATTATTATTATTATTACTATTGTTACTATATTATCATTATTATTATTATTTTCAACATACCGCACCACACCATTATATTTTATTTTATTCGTACGTCGACGCCCAAAAGGCAAAACTGCAGTTATAACTGCAGTACTTACCTAAAATACCAATATATACGCATGTTTAATAATATATGAGTTTGTGTACGAAACGGAATAAAGTGTTATTCTTAACACTAACGATTAATTACGATAATTACGAGCAGAGCGATGTATATACCCACCACGCTTTTCTGCCGTCATTGTTTATTCTAAGTAAATTGTGTTATACGAGACTCGCGTTCGTAGTTATAATAAAATATCTTTCGAATTAGTTTCGTTGTAAAAATGAAAGAGACCGCATCGACCACGACGTGCCAGACCATTGAACAGATTATTTGAATACGAATAGATAAGATAATTGAAATATTATATTTTTTTTAAAAAAATGGTCTTATTAACCTATAACCTTGCTGTGTAACTAATAAAATATGATATGATATAATAGTTAATACACATTAAGCTTGTAAGTTATAAAGATGTAAAAAATCGAAAACGTTGAAAATTTCGTTCGCTTTTGTTTTTAGATTTGGTCACAGGGTCAAAGGTACTAGATTTGCGATTTTCAAAGATATTTATTACTCAAAATCATGATCGTGCGCTAATTAACGTCGGGATCCATATTGTCGCTCGAGGCTAAACTATACATAATGTGTGTTAATTTATCATAGACAGCGCTTAACAAACGTAAATTTGATATAATATAGGTTCATGGTAAATGTTTAATATGATCGGCGCTGTACAATAGTGACGAGCAATTATATTGAATCGGAGCGTTTAAATGATTGACCTATATATTGTATTGTTTAGTGCTCCCGGGAGATGAAACACGTATGTTATAGATCCATAAGAATGAAAACAAATTTAATAATTTCAAATCAAAATATCGCAGGGCGGTAGTCAGTTACATACTACATAGTGCACTCTACGTACAAAATATACATATAGAGTCTATATACACTGTAAACGCATTTATAGGTTAACTGGGTGAATGCGTATAACGAGAATTTCATACCAAAATCCTGCAAGCTATCGATCGTACGTGTTTAAGTTCTCGCTGTGATTTCCCTGGACATTCTCGATGTCGGCGATTAATCCCGAGTGCACTTGAGCAGGATTTCACATTACACTCTGTACTACATCACTGTGAGTTCGATTGAGTTATTTATCGAACAACACTAATTATTTTAAAATCTATTAACGTTTTTGAAAATAAAAAAAATGTATATTTTATCGGTATGACTATTTTAATGCTTTTGAATAACAACATACATTTTTAATTTCGTATTCTTGAGCGAAAATATTTTTTTGATTATTCAATACGTAAAAGGTCGTAATTCCGATGAATAGTTAATAAGTTATACGTATTTAAAGTTTAGGTGGACGGAGTAGTAAACCTAACCTAATCTATCCGTACACCGCCATTCCGCTCACCTAATCTTTAAATTAAATATTTATAAATCATTAATTACTCGTCTGAATTTTGATTTTTATGTATCGAAATGCTCCGAAAAATATTCCGTTCATAATATGAAATTAAAAATGCATGCTGTCATTCAAAAAAGTAAAAAAAAAAACTTTGAAAAAAATTTGTTTTATTTCGACCGAAAGTAATGCAAAAAAAATATTTTATAAAGCATAAATTGATTTTGAAATAATGACTGTTGTTCGATAAAAGAATCGCTTTGTACAGATGACAGTTAGCTGAGAGCATAATATTATATTATAAACGTTTTCTGTGACGCGTGACGGTCACACACTTGTAAAGGTTTCACTTGATAAATAATTATTATGTAACCGTTATAATTATTGCTTTAATACGTAAAATGCATTAAAATACCTTAACAAAGCAATCAAATAAAACATAAAAATTATAGACAATTACAATTTACAAAGTCACAATATAATTTATTTGGACGCCTGGTTTTTTTTTCACTGCAAGATATTGTTAACAATTCAACTGACAATTTTTATGTTTATTACTTACCAAAATAATTTCTAATCGTATAATATTTTCAAAAATATATTTTTCATAATTTTAATTCTTTTATTTATTAAATCTAGAAAACGTATAATAAATATTATGCTTAAATATATTATGGCACCATATAAAAATAAAAATTACAGAATTTATAATGCTTCGTTATATTGTCAAACTAAACGATACAGACATATAAACATGACTACGATGATAGCAGATTTTGTATATTATTTGCTGTCTATGCTATTTTTAAAAAATGTCTTCTCACAGAAGTCGACAGTTAGAAAAATATTTGCGGATTCAAGTTTAAAATCATCTATTATAATAGTATTATAGATTTCCAGGCTCCAGTTTATTCGTTATTTTTTTTTTAGAATTTTTCAGTGTTACTAGTAATAACATAATAAAAAATAAATACATACATACCACGGTTGTTTTACTAAAAATTATTATACCAAACCATAATTTGGCATAGTATACAATAATAATAAATTATTCGAAAGGGTTTGGAGTAGTGTTTATCCGTAGTCACTGAATGGTGCAGCAATCAAGCGACGTTCGGCGTATCTAGAATCCATGCATTTCAAAAAACTTACCATATATTACCATAGAAAACTCCACAGTTATTGAAAAAGTTGAATTAATGATAATAAATAGGTAAATAAACGATAAAGTAATGATGAAAAAAACCTTATTACTTACTATTTTATTAGTTTATCCTTAAAAAATGAATCTGAGGATCTGTCTCCCCCTTTTACCACCAATATAAAAAATTAAGATACTGACCATTGTAATGGTGCTAGACCTCATCGTATATGCTGTGTATTTCTGCATTTGCAAAAAAAGGTTAAAACGTCCTAGAAAATGGATTAATAAATTACTATATGCATATAATTCGATCACACTATAATGGGTTTAAAACTATTCAATAGAAGATTTTATAAAAAGAAACAACTATTTCAATTATTTTTTTTTTTAAATGGTAAATATACTTTCAAACTGTTTAATCATGATTTCAGCTAAATAATTAATTCGAAAGTGAAAATATCAATAAAATATCCTTCAAAATTTTTACGATTTTGTCGCAAGGCAAAAATACATAATTCTAGAAGGCCAAAATTAGTACCTTATTTTACATACCTAGTAATAGCTAGATATATACGCTATATTATATATAATTTAAAAATAAATTGAAATAATTCAATAATTGTGAATAATCAAATGTGCGAGATTGTTATTTATTTTTAATCATTGTATTCATCTGACCAATTGTTGTCAGGTATGGATTTTGAACATTATATACACTGCATGAACATATTATAGAATAAATCTTACCAAAACCTATTTTTTAGATCAGATTGTTGCAGATGTGTGACGTGATTTTTTTTTGTACCTCGTCGACAGATCCAAATGATAAAAAATAGTTTACCGGTCATTATGGAAATATATAAAATGGATCAATATCTAAGTCATCCGTATAACATTTATAACGACTTGCATCGCAGTAAACTCGCAAACGACCATTTGAACATTGTTGAAAAATTATGGTTTTATAATAATATATTTAAAAATTATTTTTTTTTTTAATATAAATGTCATAGTTTGTGAATTCTGTAAAACTTTGACGTTGGTTGGTAATTTGCGATTAACGAGTAAAGTTAAGGGTACAAATATTTATTGTTCATAACCACACGACAATGTTTTTTTTTATTTGGTAATATAATTTAAGCATTACGAGGTTCATATTAAAGTCTTGCTATGCTCTTTGGTTAATATTATTACATGTCTACTTATAATATATTATATTTAAATTCACAGAACACTCGCACACATTGATATTATATTCTAAGCATACCTACAAAATACCAGTCAGGTCAAATTATCATTCTTTACTTTACGTCACGTTATAGTAGGTATTAACTTCCAACAAAGCCGGGACATAACTCACGATAATAATATTTTATAACGTCGCCGTACTCCTTTACCTTGTAAAATAGTGTTTATGAGGTTTTAATCATAACGTCAAGCAACGAGGATTTAAAATTTCATCACTTGTTATTTGGCGCAAGGTTGAATCTGATTGTTAATAAAAATTTAATAACTTAATCGATTTCAATAATCGTCTCACTACATTTGTTAATATTATTTGGTGTGCAACGTCAACCTAATTTGTATACGTTTACAACTGATAAAATAATAATTACTTTATTTTACATAATATATGCAACAACTATTATTTTCGGGGTGATTTTCTATAACGTAAATCATTTTAAATATTATGGGTATAATTTATACGAATAAAAGTGTAATAAGCCTAAAGTTAAAATTTAATTTCGTGTAATTATGTAGGTACATAATATTTAACATTTTTTTTTTTTTCATATGATCAATTTAAATATCTTAATACCTCTATTAATTAATAACAATAAAAGTTATGAAATTATATTTCTAATAATTATTTTATATATAGATTTTTTTTTTAAATAACTTTTTTAATTGTTACCCTATTATAATATTAGATATTTATTTAATGTATTTGGGTTTAATCTATAAAATGATTTAATTTTAATAACATTTTTATAAAAATGACCCAATACTTTTAATAAAATTTAGCCTTTCAAGCTAATCTCGTAACATCCTATATAGATTTCCAACGAAAATTAATATTTTTGAATGCGGTATTCTAGCGAATAAACGATAAAAGATTACAATACAGCTTTCTAAGGATTATTTCTTTGAAATTTCAAAAAAGCCAATTTGTTATCATTCTTCTAAAAGTAAAATGAATATAACCTAAGATTTCTAGAATACAAAATCTAATTACATTCGTCTAAATCAAGCATTATTATCGGTAAATAATTCTGTAGTTTACAATCATAATTTAAAACAATAATTATTTTTATTAATATAAGTACACATAAAATTATAGAAAAGTAATTTCTATATTAGAAAATGTTTTATATTAATGAGAGAATCAGTTCAAATAAAAAAAAATTAAAAATTTACTAACGCTTATTCTTGAAGCTAACAAATACAATTTCAATACTATCATCTTTTTTAAACTTAATTATTTTTAATTTTTACAGATGTTTTTACAAATGCCTTCCATTATTGGTTATACAAAGTTGTAGTTTTTGTACCCAAGAATTAATTATGTTTTCCAAAAGTTTCCGTTTCAATCTTTTGAACGCATCGTTAATTGTGCTCAAATATTATACTTAGAGGTAGATAACTTAAGTGATTTTGGTGAAAAAGTTTGCATTAAAATCGAGTTTTTACTAACGAATATGATCTGTTTTTGTATTTACTAACGTAATCATTTATTTCAAGAAAATCAAAAACTTTACCGCCTGTAACTTTTATTACTCAAGTAATATCCCGGTCCATAATCTTATTATTTTTACCAGCTCGATAACTTCTATGGCCGTCTATAGATATAAATAATATAAAAAAACCGTTGTATTTTTAGGTATGTGTTAATTATGTAAAATCATAAATTTATTTTTACTCAACCCAAAAATAGTATTTTATTTCAAACATAAATCCAAGTATAGTACATTTATTTCGAAATCAGACCATAGTATCTAGTAGAAAAAAGTTAGAATATCATTAAAATGGAAATACGACTATAAACTATGCACCACGGTAAAGTGTTACCTCAGAGAAACCTCAGACCCATAAATCGGGATCCAGTAGAAAGATCGTGGACAGAAATTTCGATGGAAATCCACAATAACAATGTTCACCTTGGCTTTTTTTTTTAAACAAATATATTGTTTGACCTACATAATACCGCCTGTGCTTGATTTGAAAATATATATATATATATATATATTCCGAGATATACCTAGAAATTATTTAGTTATTATATAATATTTCGTTTGTTTTAGTTTATAGCCCTGATCAGTGTTTAGGTACCTTTTATGGCGTTATCTATGCATGATACTGAATTTAATTAGCGCATTAGAAAAAAGGAAAAAATAAAAATTCATTTTAATAATTCGTAATTTATACGCCAAGAATATTTTTTTTGTTTTATTAGTGAAATTTGAGAAACTTGTGGCACCACCACGTTTAAACTTAATAAGTTACTTTTTTTTTCTTTAACGATAAAATATAAAGAGTGATACATTTAACACGCTACTCTACCTTTTTTTAGTCCATTTTTTTTTTTTTTTTGTTCAAGTTTAAGTACATATAATAACTTATAATATGCTTCATTATTGTAAAAGAAAAAAAAGAAAAACCTATACTTAATCTTACTAAATTTAACAATGTTATATATTGTTCTTTGTTATACCTAGATATACAACAAGCTTTATTTTAAATTTTAAATTATTATGCGGAATAATAAATATTTGTACATGTTAACATAAATTTGGGTTCTCAAGTATTTAACTCTAAGCGATATTTTTGTTGTAATAAAAAAAATTTGTATTAAAGACAACATTCAGTAAATAATAAAGATTGGTAATGATGACCACGCCAAACCAAAAACAATCAAAGTACTTTTTAAAGAATAGCCAGATGTTTCGCATTACTAGAACTTTTACGACATTACTCTTTTTATACGCTATATTATTATTGAATTCTTCAATATTCCATAACGTAATCGAAACATAATAACTTACGGTTGACGTCAAAAATAGATTTAAAGTTATTTTTCAAAACAAAAACGAAATCCACTTGATATTAACACAAGTGAAAGTTCTCATATCCCTAGATGTATTTTTTATTTGTCCTTTTAGAGTGTAACATAACAACTATGACCATTACAATATCGAGTTCATTCTATTTTTTACTTATGATTTTGCATGAAATTACTATTTTTATTTTAACCATAGAAAATAAACGTTTTTATTTTATTTCTACATTTGGACTCGGATAAACTTACATCTGCATATATTAAATGACTCGTTATAATGCCTCTGGGATCGCTAATTTCAAATACCACCTATACATACAGGGTTTAATTTCATACTACTGGTACCCTAAGAGTTGAGCCCACTTTATGGATTCCAGCTTTCACAATGAAAACGAAAACACAGTTTACCAGGTCATAATAATTATTATTTCTTCGTAAGGTTGAATGTAGTTTTGAAAATATGAACTAATCGTTGGTAACATTATATTATGACTACAAAACTTAATTTTAGTGAGTAAATTAATTATTAAACGTTTAGAGAATGTAATACATAATTTACCTATGTCACACAAGGAACCAGATATACGTAAAAAAATAAACAAACTAGGTATCTAAATAGAACTGACTTAATAGTTAATAAATAAAGTTGTTAAAACTAAATAAAAATAATATACGATACACAGAAATTAATTTGTAAGACAAAACAATAATTATCAATATTTGATTTTTATACATTTAGAAGAAAAAATACACAATTGACAGAAAAAACATGAACTAAATCAAAAATAACCTAGTTGAAGTCTAATAATATTATCAAGTATTTATAATCTATATAGGTATACCTATACAATTTATGTCTAAACTTTTATAGTTTACAGTAATATAATATTTACAAGTTTAAAAATGTAACTACAAACATGTATTATTTGCATAATGTATCCACAAAGACGATGAACGTATTTTTCGCTGTTTTTCTTTTAAAAGTCTTGTGTACAGATTTTACGAAGGATCTTAACAGTGATGAAGAAACTATTAAACATTCAACCATAATCCTGCAAGAATTTATCAAAAAAAAAAAAAAAACAATTTTTTTACTAACGTTATCTCGGTACGCAGTGATCGTGTTAATATATAAACAATAGCAAAATTTACTTTATATATACTTTATATTATATCGATAGTTATAATAATATTATAATATATTTCCCTGCAAACAATGGCATGTTTTGTCGGATATTGCCGAACTCGAAAAGGTGTACATTTTTATTCGATGTCTTTTTTTTTTTTTTTAATTCAGTTAATACCTCTGAAGAAAAATGTGTATAACCGTTTTTAGATTTATAACGGATTTATTTTACGTTATATTGAAAAAAAAAATAAACCAAACTGCACCACACGTAAAAAGCATATCGTGTACCTACCCGATATCTGGAATACAGTTATTTACCATAATTTATTATAAGTATTTAACTACATTGAAATTTTCTGACATGAATTTTCACAACGAAAATTATGTGCTAGATTCATTATTTTATGTATATATCATTATAAATTATACATACTATAATATATAACATTTTTGATATCATATACAAAACATTCCAAACACAATATTTTCATCACAAGTAATACATTCACAAAGATGTGTCACATAAAAATGTACATAATACCTACATGTAAACATTGTTTAAACCCACGTGTAAGCACATTTGCTCAATTATTTAAAATTAAATTTTTTACAACTGAAGCAAGTACGATATATAATAATATTATCATAAAAAAATATTTCACATCTATAATATAATAAACATTGAAAAAAAAATGTTATATTATTGAGATTATAACTTATAAGTAAATGTAATATTGGCGACAAGCAAATACTTATTTTTAACTAGGTATAATTAATATAAAATTAAGTTCTTTGAAGTTTTACTAAATAAATATTACACATTAGCGTATTGATTTTAATTTAATAATAACATTAATTACCATACAATAGCGAGCAATTAAGAATACATGTCAATTATGAGTAGTAAATAGGAAAATTAATAATATAACAAAGAAGACGGGTAGTGTATACTCTACAGGCCAATATTTTGAACGGGAAACAAGTGTGAGCAAATTATATCATTAAAAATGAAAGCAAAGGCAGTCATTTAATTTTTATGGTCGAAATACGATTTTGAGTAAAACTACGTATTGTATTTTACAGTGTTCGTGTGGTTTACAAACTTTCAATCCTTATAACAGTTATAAAAAATGTGTATAAAAATGTTCGATGTTTATTAAATATAATTCAAAAAGTATACATGAATAATTTAGAATAAAATTGTATCCATGTCTTTACATAATATGAATCTGTACAAAGTGTATTGAAATAAATAAAAATCGCGCAGCGTAGGTGGTAATTATATAAAGTACACATTTTAAACTCTTTTAAACAACACTATAAATTTATATGGTTATATGTATTTTAATAAAATAAAATTATACGAACAAATGAATAATTGAATCAAGTGTAATTCTATTAGTGCGTAAGAATATTAAATCACGTCACAAGGATAGGTGTGCAGAATTAAAATATAATAAAATACTGAGTTATAAATCAACAGGTAACGTTCAAAAAGAGCAATCAAGTGTGTTTGCTATGATAAATATAAAGTGACACGCACATAGACTATCAATAATAATATCAAAGCTATAAATAGGTAGTATTAGATTAAAACGAGTGTATTTGACATTTCCCTGAGTAAATGTTAGATTGTAATTTGTCAACGTAATTAATTGACGTTAAATAAATTAAAAATACAAGTGATATACTATATACTTATAGTAAGTATAGTAGTAGTATGTTAAATATTAATAAATTATGAGTTGAAATTTATAAAAATAATGGAGGATTCGATGTATGAGATCCCTTTGAGAAAAATAAATAATGTATACCGTACTTAATACTTATACATTATCGAATAAGTATGAAAGAAGAAATTGGTTTTAAATAATTATATACAATCTTATGTAGATGATGGCAGAGTTTAAAAGCAAAAACAAATGATGTGTTTGGTTCTCAGTCTATGTATTTTATTCAATAAAATCAAATGGAATTAGTCACAGAAGTTATATTGAAATACAGCATGTCGCGACTTGCTGATTTATCATATAGATACACTAAATATTGTCGAAGACTAAAAACTGATGGTTTTAGATAATATTTTAACTATTAATAGATAAGTGTTAACAATTCATCAATATAATATATTAATATTAGCTAATAGCATTAAAAACAAAAATTGTTCAAACAAAAAGTTATATACAAATTGAGAAAATAATATAAAATAAGTGCTTTTAAATATTTTTTTTGTACTGAACAAAAAGTGAATTGTTTTACCCTAAAATATAAAGATTATGTTCAAAACGAGTATTTAGTTATTATAACTTAATTATTTTTGAATTTCCTTAAAAATTAAAACGATAGTTTCTAAAAGTTAAAATCGCCCATTCCTGTGGTACCTACTTTAATTCTTAAGGTAGTATAAATCAAAAAAAAAAAAAAAATACCTATTATGTGGTTTGTGGAAAATATATGCACGTAAAATGGTAACAGAAAAATTAATAGCTCCTTCACTGTACGTTCCGTATCTTGAATTATTATAATAAATCAGTTAAATATTATTAACCGATTTGCTAACCTACAGCGGGGACTAAAATCCTTTTCCCGTGTTGGTTGTCAAGTGATTGTTTGCAATAATATTATAAAATGTTAGCCCATAATAGGTAGTATTACAGTTCAAAACTAGCGCAAACAAATATAATATTAATATTATCTCGTAGATATTATAAGTCGATGCCATAAACTCTAATAGTTTTAATTGTTGCCTATTATTATATAGGTTTTTGCAGACCGCCTAAAACAGTAACCACTGGTTCACTGGGAATCCTGCTCGAATGGCGATGCGCAGATAGCAATATTAATATTTATTTAAGAGACCAAATCGGTCATAGACGCGTGCACTATCGTGGACCGTTAATTATTTATATATATATAACGCAAATACACATAGGTATAACATGTATATTACAATTTACATGTACATTATTAACATTACCTATAATGCATAATATAATATTGTATTATTATTATTATTATTATTATTATTACACGGATGCCCGCAGTCATAACTATACGCTATAGACACACCTTCGTACTGGGATATTATTATTATCGATGCCGTTAAAAGTGGCCGTTAAGAGAGCTCGGAGTACGATTATGAATTAACCATATATTGATAAGAAGATTATATGAGACTATAAAATACATCATTTATGTAATATAGCCCCACACGAGAGGCAAGTAGATACTGCACAGTGTATGTATAATATTATAAACATAATATGCATCACGAACGGTTTAAGTACAACTATTCTGTATTCCTATATATCTACTACAACATAATATTTTACGTATAGTTCGATACGGTATAAAGTATGCATACGATTTGAAAACAGTTATCATACTCCTTATCCGAAAGTCTGCACTATTACATTGTACGATAGTAAAAACGTTAAGCCTCCAGATCTAATAGGTCGACAGTTTCGATATATATTTTCGCATTATACCGATGCGTTGTTGCGGAGTCGGCTATCTGGTTCCCGTATTACAATCTTCTGCTATATACGTGCATATTATAGTACAGACACGCGTTATAATCATTCATCAGCTGTGTATACTGTATACGTATAACACAGCAGCGACTACTTCAATCATACTACTGCCCTAACCTATATGAATGATATGGTAGTATGATCTGGGTTATTATAACAACTGCGGCAAATACCAAACAGCGCTGTAGTCGCGGTATTGTATTTTAATGAGACGATATAAGAGAACATATTTTATTTCATATGATGAATCGAAATCAATAATGTATATAAAATTTGTAAATATTAACGAGCTTCAGAATCGCAGAGTAGTTACGCGCCATATGCTTGAGTTTTGGGGGGTCGTATAACAAATCACCCCTATATCCCACTGACGACAACGAAAATTAATAATAATACAGGTAATCTGCAGGTACCAATACATTTAACTAAACTATGAAGTAGTTTCGACAACAAAAATATATTTACTATGAAATATAAATACGTTTGAATACAAATATAAAATATCCAACTCGTGGCACCCTATAAAAAAAAAAAAGACAATTTAATTTTAAATAATATAATAATAATAATAAATAATATATTTACAAAAATAACAATTTTTTTTTCAATATTTGGTCGATGGTGACGTTTATTCTGTATTTAATATTATTACGCTATTCATTCCCCAGTATGTCATGGTTTTGTTCTTGAAGGATTCTCATGCAAAGTCTGTTTTCCAAATATTTTTCCTTTACTCTAAATAAAAAAATCATTCTTAAAATAGAAATAAATTTTATATGTCTATTTCCTTACTCGAAGTACCCTTCATATACCAACAGTCACTTCCGACGCTTTGATGTAGCCGACTTTCTTTCATTTCCCGTCTCTTTAACGGCTCTTTAAAAACACCTGACCCTCCCTTTAATAATTCTTTCCGTATTTACTTCTACATGGCATATATTTACTGAATGGATCATGAAATTATCAACTTGACGTCTCATTCAATATAGATACATACCTATGTCTTGCTCAAAATTTTCCGTATTTAAACTTACAATTTAATAGTAAATTAATACCATAAAATATTGGTTTGAAAACTAACAAGACTTGACTATTTCTTAGTAAACTAAGTTAAATTTCACAAATTATTAAAAAAAAAAAAAAAACTCTTCGGTCTTTTCCTTTGGTGAACTTTTAAAGTATTTGACAAAATATAATACGGTAGGAAATTAATTTAACAGTGTCTTAGATAAAATTCTCCTTTCTGAATTATCTAAAAAGAAAAAGTCAAGAAATTCAACTTAAAAATAGGTGGATATTGGTCTCAAATTATAAATTTATGTTTTTTCGATTAAAATTCTACCAGGTATTTGACGGTTTTTTTCATTATTTCGTATTTCGTATTATATGTAAAATAATAATATTAACGGTGTTCATTTGTATGGTTGTACGCGTCTCGTTATTATGACGTTGTCAACAAGAATTTATACGTAACACAAACCATTGAATTAAGCCCTGTGCGAAATAAAAACCTATAAAAGCCGACGTATCCGTACGATACGGTTCAAAATATCTCATCTATAGGTATCGTATAATTTGATTACAGCCGCCTGCCACCGCTCTTCTGTGCCCGTTCTCCGTCGAAATTCAATTATTTAAACCTGGCGGTGCATCTTTGGTTTACCGACATGATTACACATACACATATTCCACAGTCAGCACCTTAACTATAATGTACATAGTAATGTGTGTATGTATATATAAATACACTGCGACAATAATACACATAATATACCTCTTCTGTACATGTATATAATACGTGTTTTACGTAACATCGCGTAACGCTATTACAAAATGCTCTTTAGCGTCGGTTTTCCTTGAATTATTCGTAGTCGTCGTCGTGGTGACTTCCGACCGTATAAGGGTTGTCTGGCCGCCGCCGGATGCCGCCACAAACGAATGTATTTTTGAGACGAGGGGTGCGCAGCTCGACCGACTGGGATTAAACGCCTGGACTCCTATTACAGACAAGGATATTAATTAGACAACCGCCGCGTGGAACTGAGCGCTGCGTCTCCCGGTGTTAGGTACAAGATTAACTTCTAAAACATTTTGCGATCCGATGAACATGGTAGGTAAGTACACAAATAGATTTGCTGGGCGCGTATCTCCGGTCTGTAGCGATACGCAAGGGTCGAAATAATAAAATATATCAAATCGAATAATAATAATAAAGCGGCGTAAATGCGATACCTAACCTAACCAATCATAATATAATGACGTGACAGTGAATTTAAATCGTCCGTTGAAATAAGATACACGGCAGATAATAATATTATGTATAATATTATAATATTATATAATATTATGCCGTTATAGTGTTGTAGAAGAAAACCGAGCCGCTTTACGTTGAGTTTATGTTTTTCGTCATCGATTTCCTATTACACTTATATCTCGACAAAATGGGTAAAATAAAAACTGCATAAATGTTTGTGTATTAGGTACGTATTATAATATATTATACCGTGATCGTTGACCATCAAAAACTGATAATCACTGTTTTCCTAACTCGAAAATAATACCAAACTTAAGTTTTTATCCGTATTTTAAATCCTCAGTATCTATATACATGATAACTATAATAGGTACATAAATTATATACCTATAACAACAAAGAAACATCAATATCATCGTCGGCCCATAATATTATCATTAAAAGTAAATGAAATCATGAATAGAAACTATACTTGTTAGTTGTTATATTATACATTATTACAAAATGTGTGTTATAGACTATAGTGAGTGATAGTATTATAAAAGGATGTTTAATTGTTACTTCTCAATCAGCCCTAACAGTTTTATTTTATTTTAATTTATAAACAAAAATATTATTTGAAGCATTAAATTTACTAAGAAATATTTCTCCACTAATAAAACGCCTATTTAATTAAAAAAAAAAAAAAAACTAAAATTTTTAAAAATGAGTTTGTTAGTTTAATGGTTTTGAATGAGAAAAACGTAATTAAAAAATAATTCTCTGCTTGTGTATAAAAATACACAAAATATGCATTAAAAATAACAATTGACAACTTTATTCAATATTTTACTAAAGGTTATAAAATTCTAAAAGTTGCTGTTGTATTTTGTTTGAAATAATATAATACACCAAACTTGAAGAGTACATTATATTGTCATTCTTTTCTTTTTTTTTTTTTAAGTTTGTCTTTTCTAGTTGAATCCTTGCAATAAATTGCATTGTTTTTGTATAAATATATTAAACGGAGTGTCTCGTGGTGTTTACTTTCGTAAATATACAGCCAACCACCCCGTAGTCCATTGCCAACGGATTGGCTTTCAATGGGAAATGAGATAGTGCACTCACCACTTACTTATACTTTTAGATTTGCGTAGATATTAATTGTAATATTTTTTATACATTAATAATATAAATTAATAACTCAATAGTTAAATTATTATCATTTTCATAATATTAGTGTAGTACATATTAAATTCTATATTAGATGACGTAAAAAGTAATTTATATGTATTTTTAGCTTATTCACTATATGTATAAAAAAAAAAAAATACTTAAAATGTTAATACACGCACGGCGTGATTAATTAGTTTTTAAAAATAATAATTTATAAAATAACTTTATCACGACCAGACATCCTGTTTAATATTAAGTTTCTTAGTTTTCTCATTTTTTTTTTTTTTAAGTAAAACAACTGTAGGTACTAAATATTATGTTCAATATAAGTAATTTGCATTACACATAGATAAGATGCAAGTATAGGTATTATTTGCACTGTACGCCAAATGTGAATTGATGTAATGTACGCAGCGACTTATAACGAATTTAGATGTGTGATTTTCGGCACGGGTGCATGTAAATTTTACCGTTGTTGATCTTTTGTGGTTCGACACTTCGTTTTTATTTCACGTTTTCGTGTTTGGCATTGGTAGTCATACGCTGTGCTCGTTTAGTGTCGTTGCTACGCACCGTAAATCGAAAATATGAAAATTCTGCAAAACAACGTCATTTATAGTTAAGGCCATGGCGTGAAACAAATTTTCGTCGTAAGACGTATTTTATCAAGAATAATACAATGGAAAATATTATGTTATAACATACAATTTTTGTTTATTATGATAGTAGGTATACCTACATGTAGAATTGTAGAATAATCTAAGGTCAAAAGAAAAAAAATGATATTACAATTTTTAATGCATAGGTATTATAAATTAATAACAATTGTTATTATTTTTGACAGTTATTTATTTACATTCATCGAAAATATGTGTACAAGAACAAGTATAAATAAACTAGTTGTAATTTTAATAGATATAAAAGTGAATCACAAAGACGTAAACTGTATTATTATATTATGTATATTATAATAAATAATAACTGTTTGATTTTACGATTTTCTCAATTTGCATCAGCTTTACGTTCTGCTACGGAAAACGTTGGTGATTTAATACAGTTGTTTTTGAATAAGTTGACACAGTACGTATATGTATTTCGGGATGAATTGGAAGTTGTTTTTATTTTTTTTTTATCGATTTCGTGGCACTGTTTTACTGATTGTGACAGTGCGTTTTATAGTCATACATGTATATTTCGGACGTGTGTTGTTTGAAAACCACGATCTTACCGTAGATTCTGTTTAGATCGTGAGGCGTGCGTGGCAATTAATAATTTAAATTACATTTTGAAGGATGTGTCAAATGTTGTGATATAAATTTTGACTGGCTTGCGTAAGACGAAATGCAAATAGGTATCAGAGAAGATATATTGTTGACTGCTCGTCGTGCGGCCACATTTCCACACATTGTTTGCCCAACAGTATATAAAACTGTATACAAAGAGAGCTTATAACAAAACGCGAACACAATGATTGGTAAAATCACGAGGTGTAAACGAAAACATTTTCACAGGCGTGGTTTTTATTTTTATTATTATTTTTTTTTTTTTACGCGAACCCGTCCAAGCAGGAAACATTTCGCGTTGTAAATAATAACAACGGCCGCGCACCGAGAAATGCGTATTTCTACTGTCCGCCTACAAGTCGAGACGTATTATATTCTGTAGTTTGGCTGTCTGCTTAAAACCTATACATAGAAAAGTGCTTTCTTTAATGCTACCTACCTGTATATTCCGGTCTATTGTTCACGCGGAAAATATGTGAGGAGGTACTATTATTTTTCTTCTGTTTATTGTAATGATTTTCATTTTTTACCCGCTGCCTTGGTACGAGTCGCACTCGAAAGTAGATTTCGCACTGTTCCGTACACTTTTATACTTCGGCGGTGCTGCCAAAATCGCGGATTTCAGCTTTCATTGATAAAGACAAGAATAATGGTACACTCGCCCGTTACAGACACCCGAGTTAAAGATATGATATTATTATTATAATATATGCTTCGTTTAAACATTATATGCCGTGTAAAAAATAGGTTTATATATAGGTACATTATTCGTGTATAACTTGTAAATGCTGTAAAGGTGTAATGGTATGGTGTTTAAAACTACACCGATCGTATAAACTGTGATAATCGATCGTATATAATGAATTCGTTAATAAAAAAATTCCACTGGATTTGCATAGTTTGTTCGTAGATTTGGTTAAAAAAAATAAAACAAAATATGTATGAAAAAAAAACGAGAACTTAAAAAGTTCAAAAATGAAATACGAAAAAAAATTATTTTTATTCTAAAAATTCCATACATGGTATTTTTTAATTCATTTAAAATTTATAAAGATATATAGTCACATTTCGTTCCAGTTTTCTGTCAGAAGCACTGATATTAAAGCCACTGTTCATTGCAATGCCAGTGAAATTATTTTATCTTTCGTATTTATAAATCCATTTTATTTTTATTTTCAAGATTAAGTTGAATAAAAGTTTAAATATATAAATATATATAAATGATTTGCTACCCCTTTAAAATATGTCAAATGAATAAAACATAGTAACAATTTATCATTTAGGCATGCAAAACACACATTATGTAATGTAAAACGTATAGTTATTAATAATAAAGCATGTATACAATATATTTTATATCGTTTTTGTTTTTGCAGAAATTGCAAAAAACTTTGGAAATACCACAAAAAGTATTCTAACACGGTTTTAAACAAAAAGTATTTTAGTTACTAGTTTATAAAAATTTTTCCTATTTTTTCATTAAATATTAGGTTTTAATTTTAGGTATTTAATATTATCAAGTTCAATAATTTATATAAATACTCATAAATTTTATTAGAAAAATAATGGAATATTACATTAATTTCTAACTGAATATTCAAACAATAATATAGTTGATTAACTTATAGATATTTCTGATGTATATTATAGTATAGTATATTAGTATATTATAAAATAGAATTGTTAATCATGACGTTAAAAGTATCAAAGTATGATAAATATTTCAAATTGCTCAATTAACATAAAAAATAGTTATTGAAATAGAAAGAATTTCATACTGAAAAATAAATAATAATATTTGAAAATTGTTCATCATAGAACATAAATTTTAAATAAAGAAAAATAAAATATTTTATTTATTTCTAACACTATTACGGAATAAAGCATAATACATGAGATATAGAGTATAGAATAAAAAAAATATGAAGTATCTTATAACTGCTGTGATTTGTTAAATATAGTTAGATATCTACATAAAAAGTTAATTGTTATAATTTTATTTTCCAGGTAATTCAATATTCAAATTATAAAACACGTACATACCTAAATCAGTCAGATATTTAAGTTAGCTACCAAAGGTTAATATAGAAGTTGGTTTCTTCAAAAAGGTAACATTTCTTTTAAATTAAGTTGACCTTCATAGACATTTTCAGTTTTACTTGAACTAGATCGTTTCTGAGAATACAAGAAATTGAAAGTGTGCTTTTATAATACAATAAATTATATTATAATAAATAATTTTATAATTTTATTATATTTGAATTTATTTTATCTTTTAATTACCCATTAATTATTTTATTTAATTCTAGATTTAAATTATATATTTATTTAATAGAGCATTAACATACGTATTTTTACATGGTTTTTTTTATTCCATTAGTAATTTATGATCAATCAATTATTAGAAAACCACAATAATTTAATTTTTATTTCATTCATTTACAATTTAAACCATAAAATAGCATTAGTTGAAGAAAATATTTTATTAGATGGTTTATTTGTATAAATAGTTAGGTACCATAAGTATATTATTAATTTATATGCTGATAAAAGTCAAATTATTTTTTCTTCAAAAACTAAGATCTGCGTAGTGTGAAATACATTTTACAATAGTTATACAACAATTGTCCCGTTGAAAAACATAAATATGACATAGGTACTTTAACATTGTGATTAATAGCAAAAAATTCTTATAAATTGTTTAGTTTTCTCAAAAATCCCATCAAGTAAGATTTCCGGACTTCAGGTTTTTAAATATTTTTGACATAGCTGTGTTTAGTTCATAACCCATAATCAAAGATCTAAGTGAGAAATTGTTGGTTTTTTTTATCTAATAATATAATATGTCATTCATATTTTAAAATTAAAAATATGTATTTACAGAAGTACTTTTAGAGATCAGTTTGTTTTACTGATTAATAATAAATTTATCTTGAATACGTTCAACTAATCTTCAAGGGAAAATATTTCTTTGAATTGTAATAATGCAATACTTGAAAGAAAACACATAAAAATGAATTAAGCTGTCACTACTTTTAATCTATACTTATATTAACAACTAATATTTCTACTAAATGTATATTATTATATCTTGGTGACTGGTAAGGCTATAGATAAGAATATTGGGAAAAAAAATGTTTACTTCGTTAAGTTTTTTAAAATTATTTTTTAACTTGAAAGGCTGTGAAGAATGTACTGTTTTTAAAAATACAAAAATTTGTAAATTATTTTTAAGTTGAAAACGTACAACACAATCTATTTTTATAGAAACAATTTTAACATTTAATTAAAAATTCTTTATGAGTTATTTGTACCAAAAACTTAAAAATTAAAAAACTACAAATGTTCAATTTTTATTTTATAGATATTTTAAGTTAAAATTATGGAAATATTGATGATACTTATAGTTTAATTCTAGTTATTTTTTTGGAATTCAGTACGGCGTAATATTGTTACTTATATAGCTAATAGTTTATTAATTTTATAAGTATATTTTTCAATATATTCAGATTTATTTAAAATTATTTACTTAATAAACTAATTATTCACAATGTTCTATAGTACATTTTTATAAGGATTTAAAAATACAAAATTGACTTTTAAGTTGATAATAGTTA
The DNA here is from genome assembly GCA_009835225.1 of Aphis craccivora. Classification (NCBI taxonomy): domain Eukaryota; kingdom Metazoa; phylum Arthropoda; class Insecta; order Hemiptera; family Aphididae; genus Aphis; species Aphis craccivora. The sequence continues at coordinate 106,320 of VUJU01000288.1, read as the reverse complement.
GTAATATTATATAATGTATATGCGATTTCTTTTAATAAAATAATTGTTCAATCTATCAAATTAATAATAAAATAAATAAATAACAAATAAACTGTACAACTAAATATAATAAAAATTCCTTAAAAATATAGACAAGCTGACAGATTGCCACTCAAAACCGTTTTTCATCGTATGAAATGATTTCTCATTGAATTCAAATTTAAAATCACATCCATTACCTACACAATAAAAAAGTACAACACCGACATCTACAATACATCGGAGAGACTTTTTTGGTATTTTTTCTTTAAATCATTGTTTATATTATACTTTAATTCCTAGTTTTTTCTTCAAAATTAAAAATTAAAAAAATATTTTTACCTCAGTCGTTCATGACCTTTATTTTTAATTATTATAGTTAACAAGTTCTTTTTATTTCTACATATAAATTTATTAGGTGTGTCGTTCTATTATATAATACAGTTTCTGTAAAACAAAAATACAATTCACATTGTCTGATTTTAGATAAAAACGATCTTTCTTTTCTTTATGTGGCCCTAAATAGTTTTATTTTTCATACCTAAATTCTGATTAACATTTGATTTATTTTCATTAAGTAAAAACATTTTTGCCTAGATATCTTGTTTGTTTGAAATTCTATTGTGTATTACTTACTATATTATATACATATATAATATATACTACCGATAATAATCTTTTAACAACTCATTTTTGTATCGCATGTTAAAATATTTATTTTTAGTTTTTTATGTTAATCTTGATTATTTATTTCCAAGTTTCTAATATCATTATTTTTTTCTTAATTTAAAAAATTAATACTTAGATTTGTTTTGTGTATTTTTATTCATGCAAACTTTTATATTATTTTAAGTTTGGAGTATTCCCTTACGTAAAATTAAATAAATACATAAATATATTTCTTTTAATAATACGAATCAAACAAGTTTTTATTAAAAAATTGATTTCGTTTTAATCCTTAATAATTTTAAATACATTTCTATGGAGTAGTACGTAGGTACTTGTAGATAAAGGTTTGTTGTACGATAAATGCATGTCAAGTAAGTTATTGCAATAGATTAGTTATATCTGAATTCAATAATTGTATACGAAAAATGATTCTAAGCGGAGACGGTTTATCAGCCTATTATAACACTATAAGCATATTTCATATTATGGTTTTTAATATCGCTATCTTGATATAATGTAAAAACTAACTAATTGTTAAATTTGGATTTCATTATGATCCTTTATAAAATTTCCCAATCAAAAATAATAATAATTTTTAAATATTGTAAAAACAAAAATAACAATTTAAACAGCTTGGCTAGTGTAACGATAACAACAATCATACAATTTGTACCTATGCAAAAATGTCTATGGAAAAAAGAGATAACAGTCAATTTAAATATAATATAGGTATATATAATATATATGTGTTATAACTGTGCGCTTCTATGTTTAGTAACTGATTATGGTTACCTACCTACTAAATATGTTTTTTTTTTCATATTAATATTTATTTTATCAGCTTGTGAAATGAACGATAAGATTTTTTTAAGCACAAATTTATAGTCCATAAAAAATATTGTATCGATAAGTAATTATCAATTAAATTTATTCTATACTCGATAATATACTAATATACTAAATACCTAATAAAAAAATACGTATTAATAAAATACATTTTAAAATTATTGAATGATAATGGGTTCTTATTATACATAATTATAGCATTGATATAATAAGTATTTATAATTTTTTTTTTTTAAATATAAGTTAAATTGCTATTTATTATAATTATATTTTTTACGAATATTGTTTAAATCTATAGAAAAGTAAATTGTTGTTATTTATATTCTTTGTTTGAAAAAGTGGTCGTATGTATAGTGTTTACCTACTAAGAAACCTGCAGTGAAACATCGCAGTTACAAAATGATTTAGTGTACACTTACAATTTTTATAAGTGCAACTACTACACATTAACGTTTAATTGGCCGGTTACGTCTATATATCTAACGCCACACTAGATCGTAGTGATAATAATCTACAGTATAAAGTTTAGCGATTTTCCGTTTCTCCGGCCGAATATTTCATTCCACGTATGACCGTTATATATGAGAAAAGAAGAACGGAAATAACCATTAACACGGAAACCGGTAGGTCACAGAAGCGAAAAATACCAGTATCGGTGACCGCCATCAATATAATATAATAATATAAATAACCTTATAATTTAAGAAGCAGAATATATTATTACTAGGAATAGAGTATTATATTTCTAAAAAAAAACACACACAAATATGCTGTAAAAGAAGTACATCAAAATGTTTATTTTATTATTATATCAATGTATTTCAATTCTCTTATAACAATAAATTCAAAATTTAATATTTTTATCGTCGGTGACATGAAGAGTTCAAAGCTTACTGCGTGGAAGGTATACATTGTTTAAATAAGTTTAAATTACTTGAATATAAGTAATAATATCATTCTGCTTATAAATATTACCTATAGATATTTTAATTTTTAGTCTATAATTCTAGGAAGAATTTTTTCTCTTGTAGATTCATTAAAGTAAAAGAGCGCTTTTTCTTTTAAAATAATCTTTATAAAGCTTAACAATGCGTGAATACGCTCTGATAAGAAAAATGTATAAACCTTAAAAGATGTAAATATATATGAAATAATATTTTGGATTTATATTCCTCCTAGAAATATTATCCCGAATATAATTTTGATTTGACTCTATTATTTATTGAATTATAAAAAAAAAAAACACTCAAATACTAAAGGTCTCTAATTCTAATTATTATACACATAGTGTTCTATATTGTAAACTTAAACATTTTAACTATCCGTATGTACCTATAGGCAACGTGTTTGATGTTATTAACTTCAATAAGAGTACACGGAGTTTGCAATAATACAATCACTGAACAACATGATAGAGTTTACATGCATTTTTAAGATGGGCATGTAGAACAAAAACAACCAATTTGTCAAAGTTTGCGTGAAAATTTATTACCATTCCCCTTCGTGGAATGAACAATATTAATAATATAGAATTCATGTAAAAAATAAAAAAGTGTTTGTCGACAAGAGGTTGAATGAATTGAAAAACACTGTACATACGTAGGTTGTAGAAATATTTCGGGGTAGACGTTTAAAATAGTACCATTAGTTTTAATTTGAAAACAATCGAAATTATTTATTACTGAGGAACAAATAAGAACTATGTGTGATTATTGATTAACCGTAATCAAGTAGGTACTACTTATAATTAATTCCATCGTTTGTATTGTAAATTTAATTTCCAGATATTGATAAAATTAATATTATTATAACGTGTTACCTAGGTACATTTTTAAAATAATTATTAAGTGATAATTATTAATAAAAGCTAAATAAAATAATAATAATAATAAATATTATAGAAAATTGATTGATATCATATACAAATAGGCAAATAATAGATCAAAATCATAAGCCAATGTGACTGATTTAAAATTTTTTTATATTTTTGATATGTAAAAATGATAAATTTACAAAGTTCAATTAAGTTTCGTCCGAAATACTAAGTTTTGAATTTCGATATTACGTCTAAAATAGGTAATTAATTTGGATCATTAAATATAGATATACCAGCTATTTCAAATATTCTGACAAAACATGCTATTGTTATTAATAAGAATATAAAACTTTTAATTAAAATTATAAGACTCAAAGGCCCAATAAATCTTCTAAAAGTGCACTCGGGAAAAGTTATATAAGTTATGTACCTATTATTGTTACGACTGGCTTATGTAATAATGTGTAATATATACGAATGACTATTATAAAACAAACCGATAAAAAGAACGAATCACAATTTTTTTGTCACTCGAAAACGTAGTGATACTTTTTAATAATATTTCTACACTATTTTATTTGAAACTATTTATGAAGTTATCTAAACGTTATATTCTTTGTCTTTTACTGTTTACTACAGTTTATTAAAACGTAAGACAGTATTATATTAAACCGAAAAAAAATAAAATAAAACATTAATAACATTAATATATAATATAATGATAATAACTAAACTTATTTATTAGTTTTTAAGTGTCAGATAATAAAAGGCTTTGATTTCAAAAACAAGAATACGAAATTTGAATGCAGACTCCTACACTAATAATAATAAAAAAAAAAATAGGTATATATGCAAGTTATATTTCAAGTTTTGACTATACCTTTATGGTAAAATCAATGTGATTACCTATAATACATAGTTTGTATTAAATACTATTACTAATTTATGAACAACACTTATTTTTTCCGATTTTTTTTTTAAATTAAACGTTTTTGTCCATCTGTTTGTTGTTGTATTTCGATAAAATGCAAAATTTTCATATCGTTTTCTATTTAATAAATAAAACTATTGAATTTCAGATTCTTCTAAGTGAAAATGTAATTACAGTACAGACTGTAACATAAAAAATTAAATATTTTTAAGGACATAAAAGCATGTAGGTAAATATAAACACATTATTGTGAAATCATTATACCCATAGCTTATTGACGAGATCCGTGTAGTTGGGAAAATTGTATTTTGTTTGTTGCTTTTTGTAATAACTTTTAATATAAAATTATATATAAAAAATATTTAAAATTTCTCGATGTACCATGTTGTTGATTATAACTAAAACAATATTTCAAACTTTACAGTACCTACGCATTTTCACCCATTTTATTCGCAAACACTTGAACTAAAATATAATGATATACACACACATATATATATATATTTTTTTTTAAAACTTTTTTTGACAGATTCACAATTTTAATGCATACAAAATTACCAATCATAAACATATGATAAAAAATGTTATGCGTGTTTTATTTCTATTGGGGAGTTTATTTTCTACTACAAATGCGGTCAGAATTATTTACGAAAAAGTCTAGATACTAACATATTACATCTTCAAATATTCATCAGCGCCAATCTTTTTCATATTATAATATTACTTTAAAATTACTGAACCTTTCCTATTCAGTGCGATTAATATCGTTCCGTTCAATAATAGGATACCAAATAAAAACGTAAGTACCACATGGGAGTATATATTACGTATATTATATACTAATCCCGGTCCTGAATGACATTTACATACCTTGCCGTAGACATTCCTCAAATAGATTCCACAGACCTATAGTCACGTTCGCCAATATTACCCACACGATTGCCTCGAGTTCTTAATTTCCTCTTGACTACTCAATAATTTACTCATATACTTTCTGCACACACTTTTTTTTTGCCAATCGAGAATAACAATTGGTAAATATAACGAAAATTTACTTATTGTAGATAGTTATTATATTCCGTGTAAATATAACCCACAACTTTTATTTATATTATATTTACCTGGGTCAATCGCTAAACCAACATTAAATAAAAATATACCTTAAAGTTTTATAATCGATTAATATAAAATTATTTTAAGAAAAACTCTTATAAATAAGAACAAAAAATGTTTATATATTAAGATGTCTGCACTATCACCAAACTATTATGGATTAAAATTATCCAAGACAATAATTGAATAAATGTAAAATATGCTTTTTACTATTTATTAAAGTACTCGTTATATAAATTATAAACTATAATAATTGGACTGTTAATGTCGCATTTTTTTGTTACTGTATAATCCTTAGTGCTACGATATTTCCAGAATTTTAATTTTATTAGAGTAAAGCTACTCACCAAAGCTTCTCAGTGTAAATTATCAAATCCCAAACAGTGATCTGAAAATCTAGACAATTTCCAACTCAATACCACAAATCATTTCTTTTTTTTAGATTTTAAACAGTCTAAACCATTCTCATACTAAAACCTTTGCTTTATAATAAATGCTAAAATAATAAAATAATATTTGTTAACACGGAAAAAAAAATAAAAATAGAGTACACAAATACAAAACAATCTATAATTATTAATTATAATTTTTAATTTTAGTTTAAATTAATTATTTATTAATAATATTTTTGTAAAAGAAAATAAAGTTAAATAATAATATATTTAGTTTAAAATAAAGACTTGATTTCAGAATTCGCCCACCAATAACATTTCTGAGTTGTGGTTATAAGTTTGGGTTAAGGATGTAGGTTGCGATACCATTTTCTTTTGAGGTGGGTTACCAGGCATTGGTTTGGTTAAAATTTTAGATAGTATTTTGGAATGATTGAGGATTGAGTTATAGTAACGTTTCAAGATTTTAATATATAATGGTTTGTAATCTGTGTTCGTTTTTTGATCAGAAAGTATTGTATGGTTAAATACATAGAAGGATGCTTTAATAGGAGTACTTTGATTGAGCTTTATGTATATTTATTATAATAATTGAATACATCAAACGTAGGTACTAATATGTAAATACTTATACATATTGTTCAAAACAAACAACAATTAATATGTTTTCAAATTAAATAAACCTATTGACTATATATTGTAAATTAAAGCTACCTATACATTTTTTTTTTATTATGTATAATTTATTTGTTATCTATTAGGTACAGATATTATAAATATAATTATATAAACAAATTAAAAACGAGTGTACCTTATCAAACGATAGTTCAAAGAAATTTCAACTATTGATTAAAGAGATGCTATCTTTTACTTATCGATTTCCTTTTTTATTTCTTAGAGAAGCAAATATAAAATGATCTAATATTTACAATAACGAAACTGGTTTTGAATTAACCTAAATAAAACTTTATTTTTTAGAATAACATAAGACAGTAATCTATTCTATTGAGATTTTTTAAAGAAAGTTCGATTTTATTCCATCCGATAAAGGACGAGATTTACAACCCACCAAAGATAATGTCATTAATTTAATTATTTTTTATTTGAATAAAATAAAAATAAATATTTCCACAATAGTAAAATTATACTTTTATATATAATGGATACCATTTTTATTTAATTTTTTTAGAAAACCTTGTTTATTATTTTATTATTACATTTAAATAAATTTTATTAATTGGAATCTTCGGAAAAGTTTTTTAGCAAAGCTTTTACTTTTATATTTATGTATACACAAAAAACTGGTAATGTCTTTAAGTTTTCGTAAATTATACAATTATCTATCATAAATATTACCGTAAATTATTTATTTAGTGTATAAAGAAATATTTTTTCTAATGATATTTTCATTAAAAATCTATAGTTACTTATTATTTAACTACTTATTTTAAAATGAACTGTCCATTAAATGTCACTTTTTAAAGTATAATATTAAAGTATACATTTATGTTCATTTTATCCCTTCGATAAAAATGGTTATGAGTCCCGTCTCTTTAACTCATATTTAGTATGGTTTGATAATTTTAACTTCAAAGTCTATTCTATAAAAACATATGTAGGGATTTGTATTTACAGTTTACGCTATTATAAATATTATTCTTTTTCACTGATCATTCAAGGTAAATACATACTTGTTTTATGAAAATATTGTTTTATGTTAAATGTTCACGTTCATAAAATAACAAAATAATTTACTGTAAACACAATTATATAATCTCTTAATAGTCTCTTACATTCATATATTATATTCGTGATAATTATAACAATAAACAGTAAAATATCTAGTAATTGATCAAATTTCTTTTTTATTACCGTTCTTTTAAAATATTGTTTATAAGGATTTTTATTTAACCAGTCACATCTGTTACTATTATTTTTTTAAATCGTTTAAAAAAAATAATATTAGATTATCTATTCAAACATTTCACAACATAATTATTTCATACATTCTTTAAAAACGTATACATGCCATTATAATCTTTCCTAATTGAGTAATATAATTACTGTTATTTTGTAAAGTTAAAATTCTAAAAATGGTGTTGACCAAAATAGCTGGTACTTAAATTTAAAATAATACGTCAAGAAGATTAGATGCAGTTCTTTTCAGTCTTTGTCTAACACGCGTAAAATATCGAGACTTAAACGTGTTTTCATTTCAATATACTTTTTGATAAGAAGCATTTATTTTTATTTTATATCCCTAAATCGTACCCTGTTGTCCGGGGTTAGGTTAAGTCCACAGTAATTCCTGCTTATTGTAAGAGACAATTCAAAACAGGTAACGATGGGTAGCAGCTTTCGTTACTACCAACCATAAGCAAATTCTGTAGCAGAAGGAATCAGCAATTAAAGTATATGATAGGCTTAAAATATTTCAAATTAAGGCTCATCAACTGCAATGTAGTAAGCAAAATGGGAACTACTGCATTAAAGATCCCTAACTCAAATAGCAAATGTTATGTCCATTAGCACGTGGAATATTAGAAGGGTGAAAAGGCTTGGAAAATGGAGAAAGTAGCAGAACTTAATATTACAGAAATATGTTAGACGAGATGAGTAGGAAATGAAGATTTCACTAATGAAAGCTAAGAATTATTGTTAATAGAAAAGAAAAAGGCGGAAGAGATGGTGTAGCGGTAATTTTAAGAGGTGAATGAAAAAAAAAAATGTTCTTAACACATATCATGTGAATGATAGAATTATGAATATAAAACTAGAAACTTGACCGACTAACTTGTACATTATATAAGTATATTTTTCAATAAAAAATAATAAAGGTGAAGAAATTGAAAGTATGTATGATCAACTTGAGGACTTAGTAACTCTTGTGAAAGATAATTCCAACTATTTCATAAAGGGAGATTTTAACGCAGCTGTTAGTTGTCACAATATATCTATCTAGGAAATTTCGGCTATGAAAATATGAATTCAAGAGGGCAAAAGCTAGTTGAATTTTGTGAACACTATGAACTGATTATTTCCAGTACAGTATACAAAGTTCTAAATCGAAGAAAATACATTTGGGAAGCACCAGATGATAATATAAGAAGACTACAAATTGATTACTTCCTAGTCAAACAGAATTATCGCCATCAAATAAAATCTAGTCACTCCTATTTCTATTTTTAAAATAGATAGTGATCATTCACTAGTCATGGTAAAGTGTGAAATAAAATTTAAGAAAATAATTAGCAAAGATGCCATAACACCAGAACAATTTAGTAGAGAGTAAGAAAAGAAAAATGAAGAACCAACTGAAGATCAATAAATAGAAGACAAAAACAATGTTGGTAAGTAAGATCAATAACAACGATGAAGTGAATATTAATCTAAGAAAAAATCCTATACAGCAAGTTAATGAGTTTTGTTGTATAGGAAGTTTAATATTACGAATAGTAACCAATCAACAGTTGACAAAAAAAGAAAAATAGCTATCGCCAAACAAGCTTTTTTCTAAAAATATAATATACTTAGTAATAGACATCTCATACTTAGAACTCGTAAAAAGTTTATTAAAAATGTTGTATCGAGTGTATTGTGTATATACTCTATGATGTGTTAAGAGATATGAATAATAACGCAGAAAGATAAGAACTATCTGCAACCAATCAGAATGTGGTTGTGAAAGAAGATGATAAAGATCAATTGGATAGAACTAAAATCAAACAAAATAGTCCTAAAGCCTAAAGGATATATAAAAAAAGTAAGTCTAAAAAATAACATAATGGAGAGTAAAATCAAATTGATTGAACATCTTATCCGTCACAATGATTTTCTTAATAATGTATTTGAAAGAAGAATAATGGGAAGAAGAAGACCTAGAGCTAATTATTTCCATGATATAAAAGAGAAGATGAGCTGTATACCCTACCAATAACTAAAGGAAGCAGCGAAGGACAGACACACATGGCTATTTCTTCGACAAGGCATTGCTTTTAAAACATGATGATGATAAAATCTTAAAGAAAGTAATTGGAAAAATGGAATATTTTAATTTTTGGAGAAGTTAAAATCAACTACTTTAAATCTGTTTTTATAATTCTTATCGCTTCACTAGATCAATAAGTGCGTTGGAATAATAAAAACACGTTTAAATTCCCATATTTCAAGTGTGTTAAACAAAAACAGAAAATTACTGGTTTAAATCTCTTTAAGATGATTTTTGTAGTACATGCTGAACTTCTAAAAACAAATAATATAACTAGGTAATAGGTGTACAAGAAATAAAATAACTTAATTATATTTTACTAGAATTCAAAGTTTAATTGCTTTAATATAATATGTTTTAAATGTCAAACATGTTGGAAAATTTATAGTTTTCTAATATGCAGCTTATAATAATATGAAAAATTATGATTTTAAAAATAATAATTTATTTACAAATGTTTTAAATTACCCTCATGATTAAATCAAAGTTTATTTGCCTACTCTTTTATCTTGCATTCTCGCATATTAAAGTCCTTGTAATTAAAACATTTTAAAAGTGTTCATGAAATGTTATCTCATTTCGTGTTTAAACAATACTAATTATCCCAAAAAGACTAAATCATGATTATGCTACCCTTATGTTACTGAACTTAGAAATGAATATGTCAAAAACCAAAGAGGCAAGTAAATAATAAAGTATGTTTAAAATAACATTGTCTATCGAAAATAAAAAATAAATGTAATGATAGAGAAATCTGTTTAATTTTTTTCAATATTGTGTCTTATTCAAGCGAATGATCGAAAAAGAAAACCTATTTTGTAGACCATTCAATAAGTGATAAAAAAAAAAAAAAAAAAAAAAAAAAAAAAACAATTTTATCAACAATAAACGAAAATGTCCAAAAACAACCCCGTGGAGGAATGTCCGGGTTTTTTTCTAAGGACAAGTAGATGAAAAGAATTGAGTTCGATAATAGGGTTGAACAATTGGAACAGATAACTGGAATCTCTCCAAAGCATGTTGACTTATAAAGAACGGTTATACGAAAGATGGTGCTAATAAACGAAAATTGATTTTAAATTCATTACGAAAAGTTAATAATTCAATACTTGCAACTGTGAACAAAATAGCTAGTGATAACATTTTAGATTAACATGTTCATTATTTCTTATGATAACTAATTTATTGATTTATTTTTTTTTTTTACAAGAAATATTTTATTTTACAAGAGGTATATTTTTTTTAATTTTAGAATTCTTTGTAGGTTAACTCAGTATGACGTATCATAAAAATTTTAATAGCACAACTCTTCCCACGTGTAAATGTTACACGAATATAATACATATTTTTATAAAAATGACTTGAAGTGCATGCAATTGTAAAATCTATAAAGTTTTGATAATAATACGAAAAACTACCAACAAAGTTATAACTGTCAAGCCATATGAACAAAATAATTTGTTATTTTATAACTGTTAAATTGTTTATTGATATTTATAATTATAAGCCCTAAATATTCGTTATATCAAATTTTGTAGACATTATATTATACTGTTGAAGTATGTTTTGAAAAGTTTTGATTCTTATTTTAGAATTAAAGATTTAAAATTACGCGATTCATATACTTTGTACTATATTATTCTTATCTTGCTTAATATATTTATAAATATTTTTTTTTAAGTAATTTCAATTTAAAAAAAAAAGACAATATACACCTAAGTTTTTGCGCAGTTGCAAATATTATGCAGCTAATTTATTAATTCTAAGAAAAATGAATTTTCTCTATTAAATAATTTTAATTTTACATAATTCTACTTGATTGCGTGTTACGTGATTCTTTAGAACACAAATAACAAATTTAATATAATATAATTCACTTCAAAAGTCACTTAATGGCAATCAAATCATTTTGAATATAATATAATATGCATGTTGAATGTCTTCATAACTTATACAAATAATTAATCATTTTTTTTTTTAAATATATAATCAAACTGATATGTTTTCCATCATATAAGCGAATATTTACTATACGAAAATGTTAAAAAATAGGTAAATAAATTCTGTCGTAACTGGTGCTAATTTAGAAACAACAAAGTACCCCATCAAAAAACCGTCAACAGATAAACTAGAATAAAAATTTGGATTTGATTTCTATTACACTCATGACATTTTCACATACTTAATGGGAAGCCAATTTAAAAATAAATATTCAATTCCTAATCTAATGATAAATTCACAGAATTTCAGATGTATCATAGAATTATTGACTTTTATTTTTTACTCTATACAAAATCAAAACTTGCATACAATAATATTTTACGGCTTTCAGAATTTTAAGATTAGATTTCTATAGAAACCTTAAAATGAATACAATAGGAAGTATCTATATGATTTCCCCTGAGAGTTATCTTTCAAAATTAAGATATAGTTTTTACGTAAACGAAGATTACAACAAATCATAATAATTACTCTTATAAATATATTTTTAATTTCATAACTCGTAAGAAAAATATGATTTTTAGATCTTCTACAGTCAAACTTATAGTTTTAAGTATTAAGACAGGATAATACATAGTTTTCCATATCGTATTCATTACTATATTTAACACATTTTGAAAATTTTTACTCATAAATTATTTTTATGAGCACTAAAAATGTTAAAGGTGTCCTATAAACACTTTAGCAAACCGACCTCTACGTAAAATCGTTTTGCAATTGAAATGATTTATCATTGCTCTCAAATTTATGATAACAAAACAACACTGTCTTACAACGAGTACAATAAGAGGAGTGCTTGGCATAACATTTCAGTATTTTTTTTAACTTTACAATTGGACAACAATGCAATATACATGGATAGTTATAAGTATATTCTTAATGTTAAAACTAGATAGAAATTAAATTGTTCAAAAAAAAGACTGAATAGTAGGATATATAGGATAATAGGGTTATAGGGTTATAGGTTTAATATGATATGATTTTCATGTATTAATATACTATATTATTTATATACATATATATTTTTTTTTAATGTGCATACACATTACACATATTATGTGTTCCAATAGTCACATTGATCAAACAAGATACCTATAATATTCAATCTTTATTTTAATACATTTTTAAAACAACGAATTTAAATTTGTTTATCACTAACAATATTTTAATATCTGTATTCTGTATATACACATTTAAGATACTTAAATTGAAATAACATTGTTCACTCAAATAACTTCATTATATTTTGGTGTAATATATCTTTGATTTTATAGGCAACATATATTCTCTAATTTATCAGCAGACAATGACTATCTACTAAAAACTAACTACTTATGACAATGAGTACTCAAGTGTGAAGTGACTTAATGATAGGGTAGTAAATTATTCGTATTTTCTAATTAGTTTTTATTCATGTACAAATGTAAAGTAGTAAATTAAATAAAATTATAGGAAAAAGTATCAATTATTATTATTTTTTTTTTAAAAAAAAACTATTAAAATCACAACATTTCAATTCAATTTGATGTATTTTTTTTTTTTTTTTTTTATATTTTCCAATTATAATCATAAGACATGAATTAAAAATAAATTTTAAATATTACATGAACATAAATTGAAATAAAAAAATAGTTTTAATCATACATTGTAAATCTTCACCTTTTTTTATTGAGTAAGCGAATGTATACAAAGGTCTTGACTATTATTCATAACTAACAACACACTATAGCATTAGGTATAGTTAAAGGTAGCCGTTATCTTCAAATGATCGTAGTCATGCCCACTTTCACCAACGTATCCAACTAAAATTAAAATAAGAAGTACAAAGAAAATTCAACGAACAAAAACATTTAACTTTGTTGTTTTAGATTTTTTTTTATTTGTGTAAAAAATACATTAAAAAAAAAAACGAGATGTAATTGAAATTACTATGAACTTCTAATATAGCATATACCATAAATAGTTAATACATGTAAATCAACAATAAATACTAATTTAAAAATAACACAATATGTTAAGTTTAGTTTATTAAAACTTTGAAAAATACTTATTATTAAGATTTAAGAGTGGTTATTTTGTACATTTTGATGATTAAAATTCGCATTTTAAATTTATTAAATTATGTTCAAACTATTAATACCTATGTATTTAGAATAAAATTTACATGTGACAAAAATACTTCAATAGTTAATTATGTTACATTCAATTTTTTTTTTTTTAAATATGTAACATATTATTGTTGTTATAATAAAACTACTACAAACTACGATTTTGAAAAAAATCGAATTTATGAGTGACGTCGGATTTGAATGATATGACATGTAGTAAATAGCATAATACCATGTTTTTTAGTGTATATATTATTTTATATAAATTAAGAAAAATAAAATATTTTAAAGTTAAATATATATATATTATATACAAGGTAATCATTATTTTTACTTGTGGAAATGATCAAAGCTAGTGTGTCTTTTAGGATACATAATTTAATACAATTTAAATTTTGCACATACAATCCTCTCACACATATAGCTTAGAGGCGCTTTCAGTTTCATAATTGTTATTCGAAGAATATAACTGTATATATATATATATATACATTGTATAGTCTAAAATTACACCCACGCATCATAGGGGTTGTATATTTACAGGAAATTAATTACTTATTTAATAACGCTCGTTATTTTTTTTTTTCTTGAATTGCCAGACATATTATAATATAGTCATATCATCATATTGAACATTCTCGACTAAAAAATTTTGAAAAATAAAATTAACATATTAGAAAAACATTTATTATTTTTACATATTAAAATATATATACGACCATGTTAATAAATAACCACACACAATTCCTCCAATCATAAAAAATTATGTTAGAAAAAAAAATGTTTAATTTTTATTATATTTATTACATTTTAACGTTTATGATTATTTTTAATGAATATTGATAAAATATTGAAATATTTTTAGATGTATTTTAAAAGGGAACTATCATTTCGATATAATAATGATTATATTAGTTATTATCAATCAAAAATAACCGCAAAAGGAAGTTTTAGGTTTTTAACATTGGTCAAATATATATTTTATGTACCTACATAACATTAATTATATGTGTTTTTGATAAAACCGGAGATGTCTTAGACCTGATTTTTACGAGCAATATCTAAGTGATAATATTATGATGATTTTTCTTAGCCTGTATTTATTAATCCATAGTGATGTGTATTGTACATTAGTACACGAGTAATTGATGCTTAATATTATAATTAGTATTAAAGTTCTGGTAAACTTACTATATTACATTACTTTTGTATGTCACAATATCGGTCAGAGATATTTTATACGTACGAGGAAGTTAAGACGCCTCTGTTCATTAGGTTAGCTGTGGGCGCTTGTTTTCAGTTTCTTGGCATTCAAATTCGTACAGGTTCAGTAGAGTTTACTTGCGGCAGTTTTGGAGTTATAATACATTTGTATCATAATTGTGTTGCAATTGATACAGAACTGAGGCTGCTCGTTGTCGAGCAGAAAGGAATAAGTTAGTTCACGTGGCTCATACGTATGCATATGAATAACATATGACATAACACAATATAGGTAATATAGTATAGTGTCTTGTTTGTCTTTTGTACAGTTTGGTTTTCTCATTTGGAAAACTTATTTTCAGTTTTAATTTGTCGTTTGCTGTGCTTCGTTATCACATTGTAGTTTCTATCACCTTGAATGACACCCCTCTGTACACGTTAATAGTATTTATGTCGTGAGTATTATGAGAAAATACATAGTTTATTATGTATTTTTTAATCAACGTGTATATAATTCTTTGTTTATACGTTGTAATTTTCTAGCTGATTCATTTTAGATGGTAATAAATTGAAAAATGTTCAGTGTTCATGTAAGTAGTACCACTGTTTAGTTTGTGAATTAAATAATCGCATATTGTTGTTTACTATCTAAGTTAATTTCTTGAATTTTTAGGCTATAGTAAAAAATAATAAGGACAAATAAATGAAAGTATACGTTATTGTTTTAAATGGCTTCCACGTTTTTAATAGGTAATTATAATAATGATAATACCCTTATCAAAAACTTTTGAAAATACCTAATTCCTTTCAAACTCATTTTCACAATTTCGACGCTTGTATTTAAGTATATTAAAATTATGTGAAATAATAAACCTTATTGTGGCTGTACCATACGTTGTGATTCTATGTATTATTATATATCTATTTTATCCAGTCCGGCTTTTTATTATTGAAATATAAGCAAATTTTTATACCCAAAATATTGTACATTGAACACCCGTATATACTATATTATGTAAATTTTATTTTTCAAAATGTCAAAACTGATTGTTGAGTTTGGGAAAAAAAAAATAGTTTTAGGTTAGAAATGTGCAGTATATGCATATTATATACTTTGTACCTTATGTATATATACATAAGTCGCTATAGAAACGTTTAACGCAATATAACCTTACGTGACCTATTTTTGTTTCTTATATTATTATATACTATTACCTATCCAAAAAGCAAGTAAAAATATGTTAAAAACATTTTCGTGCCATAATATTTTTTCATTGATGTTTTGTTCTGTTATTTTCTATTGAACAACTAACGTAAAAATATAAAATATATTTTAAAACTGTACCTATACATAAAAGTTTTAAAGTGTATACATTGATGATAATCAATTACAAATTAATGCATAGACACTTGATTTTTGACATGGTTAGGTCCAGGTACTCAAATAATTGAATTTCAAACATCGACATAAAATTTTTAATTTAATAATGTGGAACATTTTTAGTGACATGCCATTACATATTGATTGTCCAGTGTCACAAGAAATGATTATTGACTTTGATATGACTGTCAAGTTGTTAGCGATATTTCTTTTTATCGAATCAACAGGTTTTAAATCAAGAAATACGCTAAACTTTTAATTTTTTATTTTTACGCCTGAATAAATTGGATGTTCTAAATTTGTGTATGCGATATTAAATAATTGTTTCATAATTCTCAATATTTATTAAAAAGAGTAATAATTTTAAATTTTAAAATAGCAACTTACAGTAATTAAATGCTTATTACATTTATTGTTTTAAAATTTGGTTTTGTAAGTAATCTAAAAGAAGCAATGATATTATGCAGTAACTTAAACTTAATAGGTACCTACTTGAATAATATTGTCAAATAATAAATTGAATATTTAATTTATTTGGCTTACAGTAAAATAATTTAATACTCAAATAAATTATTAATTGTTTTTACTTAATAATATAATAATATTGATAATTTATTGTACTATTCGTTGAATATTTTTTATATGAATACCTATAATTAATAAATGAATATTGTGTGAATTTCAACTTATATAGTATTAAGTTATTAATTATATGGATGATAAATGGTAAACACTGATACAAACATTATTAACACCAAATATAACTCAACTTTTTGATTGCATACAATACATTTATACATAGTAATAATTGTATCTTATCAATTAAAAACCTATACAAATTAAATATTACTACATATTTGCTTCAATATAAAGTATTATAAACTCAAAATACCAAAAGTACAATATTATATTTTTAGAAAAATATTATTTTAAATCCTATGATGAAATTAGATGTTTTGGAAAATTTAAAGTTGGCTATATCTTAATAAGCGTGACATTATAGACTATAGTGTGAGATTAAAAATATTAAAATAGAAAATGTACCTACACGTAATATAATGATATTTATAACTTATAACTTTTGAAAAGATCAATCACTTTATAAAGTGTATATTACAGCAGTAATGTACGCAGGATCAAGTACAGTGCATGTTTGACTGCGATTAATCAAATTTATCATTTTACACATCTTATCATCACTCTTTAACCCTTACCAATATGAAAATACAATATAAAATACTTATGAACAGCATTGAAGATAACGAGACTACGAATACGTGATTTTTTGACAATGCCATTTCAATTTTTACTTGTATTTCGAATATTATGTAAAAGCTTTTAACGCCATTAAATATATTTTTTATTACGATCATGAATGAATGAACGACCTGAGTTTGACATTTCGAAGCGATTTGCACGAACCAATATAATTATGTTAGAAATCCGAACTAGCGTTCTAATTGTTCACCTTTTGTTTTAACGGTTTAACATTGATACGCCCCATTTTAATTATGTATTGTTTTGGGTTTTTTTTTTATTATTTATTTATTTAGGTACCCATATTGAATATTGTTAGTATGAACAATCCTCAACAAACACGTTATGTATATTAATAGTAGGTGCAATTTATATGAAACAATTATTTTGATTTTTTCTATGATATAATTTTATTTATATAAATTATATTATACTATATTCGTGTATAATATTTTATATTAAAATACAATTTAAGAATTTAGCAGGGTATCAATCATTTTTATTTTTTATTTTCCACCATCACAAACACTATGTCATATATCGCATATAATATCATACATCGTGATGGAAAAATACTAACCACTTTACCTACACGATTAACACCAATGTTGTGAATTTTTATGATCGAAAAGACACATGTTTTAAATACTTAGATGCTTAAGTTACTATACACAATAGAAATTGATTGGATTTATTCTTTAACACAAAAAAAAAATCTTATATATAATGACGGGTAGAAAATGATTGTAGCAAACCTAATAGACTTCGTAATTTAAATTACACAATACCAATCTAATCCTCGTTTCTAAAACATATGTTTTTTTTTATCTTAACACTTAAAAACACCAACTGAATAATGATTACTTTACTGACGTTCGTGAAATACATGGATCAACAAGAATAAATTCTTTCAAGTGAAACTAATCCCATTTTCCACTTTTGTAACTTTTTTTTTACTTCCAACGGCATGTAAAACTGTAATGTAATTGACCCAGACACTTGTATTAAGCTTAAAAGTCGTATACTTTCTTATCTTCTTGAATTAAATAACTAAGTTTTATTTATTTAAATTTAGAACAAATTTATAATTAATACAATTTTATATTTGAATATTAAGTTTTTATTAAAAATATAAAACTACTTCATTTTCAATATAATAATATAATGTTTATAAAATAAAAATTAATTTAAGTTTATTAAATATTTATTTAGGTGATTATGATTGACATTTTTGTACAAATAAATTTGGAATTAAAAATTAATTAAACAAATAATTTAGGTGAAAAAATATTTTGAATAATTAATGTAGGTGTACATGAATTCGATTAGTTATTCACAAAACTTACTTTAAAATTATTGATATAAAATTCACCCCGATATAATAATAATCGCAATAGTTAGCGTAAATATGATAGGCATCTGTAGTTAATCTGAAGTCTCCTATGAGGACTTACCATTGATATTATAACGTATCATTTACTATAGGATTATGATAACAACAAAATCAACTATGAACATTTTAAGAAATAGCGTAAATGACTTTGAACTGGTTAAATACGAAATTCCAAATCTTTTTATTGTTAAAGGCAAAATTTGCATAGTGTTACAAAATACGTTGAGTTTAGTTTATCCCACATGTTTTTTTTAAGTATAATCATTCAAAAAAATGTTTTCCACTTAGAAACAAATTAACTCAATAAATAATAATAGAGTTTCCTCTATGATAAAACTACATATTTTGAGTTTTTATTTAATACATTTTAACACATATTATTACTTGAATATAACTTATTAATTATAATTACGATTTACAGTAACAAGAATTATTACCCTAATATTGTAAGATATATTTCTTAACACAAGTAATTACTTTCAAAACCTTTCAGGGTTGCTTTATAATAACAGAAATAACCTTCAAAGTGTATAACTATACAAGGGATAAACATTACTAGTTCCTTTCTCTTGACAAATAAATTAATTTTTGTACAAAATGACGATTTTAAAAATCTTCCAGAGTATTCTTGTTTGTTTTAAATTATATTTCATATCTAACATATCTAAAAAAGCTACTAATATATAATATACTTTGTTGACGAGTTAATAGTTATTCAATTATTTATTTTTAAATTAATGTACACAAGTCGTCAGTGAATGTTCCAATCACATTAATCAGTTAAAAATAAAACTAATCTACTTGTGGTGATTTACCTTTAAAACAGTTTTACTTTTTTTTTATAAAATACTTGTTGCATGATAATATATGATATCAGACTAGCTAAGGGTTAAAAATAGAAAACATATTATGTAATCCTTGGTTATGGTTAGAGGTGAATTAGGGAGCAACACGTATGTAAAAAAAAAATAATAAAAATAAAAATACTAGTCTAGCATGAAAGGCAACAACCATATTTGACCCTTCAGGTTATGGTAAAACTTTGGGTTTATTGAAAGGCAATTTCGTATACAAAATTATTCTACCTGTCACGGAGAAAACTCTAACGCACTTACCCAAAGTAAACATATATTAGTATATTAGTTTGTTTAATATAGGTAAATAAACACTGTAAATATCATCCTATGTAAAATGTTAGATAAATGAAGAAAATATGAAATAATTATATATTATTTATGGATTATACAATTAAATTTTTACAGTGATAACACACAAGAAAAATAACCATTTTGGGTGTATACGCCGAGTTTTGAGCACTCATTCCTTATTTATTTTATCAGTAGAAAAAAGCATTGTATTAGAATTTCAAATGATACCATTTAAAAAATGCATTGCACTTAAATCATTTTTCAATTTTTATTTAAAACGTAATTCTGAGTCAGTACGTTCGAGATTTTTAATTATAGCTATTAGCAAACGGACTGGTATATTTCTTTTTTTTTAATCTTTTTGTGCTTATAAATTAAAAATTTACAAGAAAGAAATAAAAATAAATATGTATTAATTTTATTATTATGAACATATTTACCAAATAAATAAAAATCATTTCAACTTAATAAAGTGCTAAAATTAATAATTTATATAAAAATATCTTTTAAGAAAATTGTCTGAATGTTCACTTTTAAAAACGAATCTCTATAATATATGTTTTCTACATAATATATAGTTATAAGTATACTAAACATAATTAATATGTTTGGATAATTTTAAGTAAATGGAAGTACTTCAGTGTTGATCATAAATAATTACAAAACAATGGAACAGTATAATAATATACCCACTAGTAGAAATGTAATTCAATTAACGAAACGAAAAGTAATGCGTAGCACTTGTAAATAAACAATTACTATATAGGGTGATTAACTAATCATGTTCACCTTCTTTTTTAAATTTAATAATGAGTTTATTAAAACTTTGGTTTTTTAAATATTTAAATATCCTTGAAGGTTTTATTTTCAAATTCTTAAGATTTTTTTTTATTACTTAACAATTTTCCTGTAACGATAAAAACTTTTGTTTTTTAAATAAGACCCCTCTCTTCTTTTAATTGTAATACCTACCTAACTTATTTTTTCAGTTACTAAAATACCTATACTAAGAATAATAGCCCTTCAAACGAATCTAGAAAAATCTAAAATATATTTACCTAATATAATTGGATCTACATTTAGCATTTTCAAATATTTTAAAAGTTGATAGATTAATATTAATCATTACAATTTTCAAGTCACCATATCCCCCCCATATCATCCACACTCATGACCATAGACCTATTATTCTTAGCATACAACATTAAATAATTCAAAACTAATCGATCGAATTATGATTTTGATAAGTTAAAATTTTCAGAAAAAATATCTACTAAATATTTTACAGTAAAAAAACAATTATTATTTGAAAAATAGAAGTTTGTGCTGTATAGAAAATTTCATAAGTAATAAGAATAATCTTAAGAATTTTAAAATATGGTCTTTAAGCATAATTAAAAATTCTAAAAATTAAATTTCAAATAACTGCTATATAAAAGAAAAATAATTGATGAGAATCTACAAATATTAATATATTATATACGATCAGTTTCATAATATATCATCAATTGATAAAAATCATATTTCGAAATATTTCGTACAAATTGTTTAATGTTTATGTATAATTCCCTTATTAAACTAAATTTATTCAAATGATAAAATGTATAATCCAAATAATAATTTGGATGCATCAATATTAATATTATTAAATTAAAACTATTTATTTTTATTGATATTATTTTTTGCATGATGTGAAAAAGTAATTCATTAGATATTGATGTATCATTAGACTATTACAACACTAAAAAACCAATAACGACAACTATAGTTGGTACCTACAGTAAACCAGTATTTTAGTGGTCATGTATTAGTGAACTACAGAATTTAATTTCTAGTTTATCGGTCAATAAATTTAAATTACCATACAACCCTTAATTGGCTAGCAACATAGTGGGCTTCTATAATAATTAAATCAAATATTATAGAGGAGATGCATCCTATATTTAACTATTAATTTTATAAATTCGTTTTAAAATGTAAACAAAGATCTTCGATATGTTTGTTTGATAAAAAAAAAAAACTTCTTTAAATTTAATCTGATCTGACTAAATATTTAAAAAAAATATATGTATATAAATATTATCGCTAATAATTGATCCCCTTGACTTACACTTCCATCGACTGCAACGGTCATGGAAGTACTTCGTTTAATGAATAAGGACAGCTGGTGTTTCATTAATAAGGACGATGAAAGCAACCCTTTAGACACGTCGTTCAAAATACCAGCCAGTCAGCGAGAATTAGTTATGGTAGAGTAGTTTGTTACTTTAGCCATCATTATTATGTTCACCCTACACGAGTAATATTGGAAATTGTCCTCGTTCAATATTAAAATGAATCAATGGCT
This sequence comes from Aphis craccivora, assembly GCA_009835225.1. Classification (NCBI taxonomy): domain Eukaryota; kingdom Metazoa; phylum Arthropoda; class Insecta; order Hemiptera; family Aphididae; genus Aphis; species Aphis craccivora. Next base: position 83,709 of record VUJU01000288.1, on the reverse strand, counting down.
GACACTCAGAAACAAAGACGCTAATTTTTTAGAAAACACGACCTGATAAAATCAAAGTAAAAACATAATTATTTCAAATAATGTGAGAAGATGGAACGTGATTGTTTCGTTTGACTAAACAGAATTCAAAAATAACCTGAAATATAAGGTATATAATAATTATTACAAACTACTAATCTACAAATTTTTATGATTATTATTACCTATTATAGTATATTTTTTATTGTGGTATTTTTTTTTTAGATAGCTCTTTTTTTATTTCAAATGCCTATTGAGCATGTCATAACTATTATGTTTACAATAATATGTGTTTGAAAATAATTAACATTTTTTTTTACTTCAAAGTCATTTTTTTTCCTCTGAGTAAACCTTTTTTTTATTTAATTTATAAAAAATCAGGAACAAATTTCTTATGGAAAAATAATAATCCTTTAAACTTGTTAAATAATTAATTAATCAATTGGTCAAGTAAATCAACATTTTAATCAAAATGAAATTTTAGCAGTTTAGTACATAAATAAAACTAATTTATTATAATTTAAAATTATTTCAATATTTAATACAATTGACAATTTAAAAACATACTAAAATAATATAGTATGAATAAAATAAACCTAGCTAAATAATAGTAAATATATCACTAAGTTCATATTATTTTAAAAATAAACTGCTTCAAACTCAGTCGTAACACTATAACAGAATATACAATAATATTATTATCAATTCATATCAAGGAAACAAATATAATTTATTTTTAAGTATATATATTATGTATGGATTATATTGCAACATCCGTTTGTGTGCTTAAAGTGCGTTATAATATGGTGTTATCAGTTATCATATTAAATTTGAAAGCAATATTATCACATAATTTCAAAACTTTTCCTAGTGTGGTTTATTAGATTATTTTTATTCCTAGATTTTTAAGATTCGAAAACTTTTAATTACTATATATCAAAATTCATAATATAATTTTAATATAAAGATAAAAATAAAGACAGTACCTACATAATAGATTTGATATTATTTTTACGATATTTTTCGTATAATAATAAAAAATATAAGTTAACTTATATGTATATCTAATATACATCATTTTAATTGAATTATAACATTATAACAATATAGTGTATGACATTTTTGGATCAATTTTATGACCCCCTAAGCACGGGTTTTTAAAAAATTAAATTAACAAATTATTACTATACGTCTACCTGAATTTAATGAAGAAAAATTAGTTAATGTTGCAAGATTTATTTTGCCAACTTTAATGTAGCGTTTAATACACACCCAACAAAATCCATAAGCTTAGCAGTTAGGGAGCCTAATCCCATACAATATGAACATTTTATATATGTATAGATTAAACAAAGTTTCTCGGAGAAATAATACTAATTCTAAATAGAATAAATCAAGTAAATTATACCCCGCAAACATCGACACAAAAATGTCAAAGTTTATTTAAACAATTTAAACAAAACAATAGATCATAATATGATATGATCAATCCCGATGTTATTATTCAATAATATCTATAATAATAATTACAAGAAGGTAAAAATGTAAATATATATATGTATAGTAAATACCGTAAAATGGTAATATTTAATTTTAAATATAGTTCCCAAATTCAATAAACAGAACAGCTTTTCAACTAACAATTTTTTAGCTTTACAAGTATGTACTTTATACCTAAACCTTTTTTTTTAGAATTATACAAATAGTTTATAAAGACTGTTTAAACCTTAAACTAACACATTTTGAAACTATTACCAGTAGTACATATTGTATAATAATCAGTTTTTTTTTTTTTTAACAAATCCAATTAAAAATCAATATTTATAGTTGATTTAAGTTCTGACAGACTTCAATGATGTCGGTGTAAAACCGTTTTACATTAAAGAACTTCCTAAATTATTAATACTGAGGTTCGCTGATTTGAACGATGAAAAACGTTTTGAAAATTTGGAATATGCTTGCAGCTGTAACAATATATTTTAAAAGATCTATCCTTAATTTCTTGTTTATGAAACCCAGTTTGAACGAAAATATCTACTAACTAGTCATGGTTGAAAAATCAAATTTTTTCACGATACAGAAAACAGTATTTTCTATGTCATGGTGGTTTATATTGTTTTTTATTTAGGTACCATAAAATAACTCTACAACACAACAAAAATAAATATTTGTATTATTATTGACTTTCATCTAAGGTGTAAATTTGGTTACTAAGATTAGCTTAACTGATTCTTTCTCACGTAAAACTATTTCTCTATTTCTCTAATAATTGCGATTTGTCCAACAATATTACTAACATAGAATAACTAGTAGTTTACTTAGAATTTGTATTTTAATATATTTAAGATTTGAAATTTTATTTTTTTTTTTAATTATCTTGTTTTTAGTATGTATAATATGTATTGTATATATTGTATACAATAGCAGGGAGCGATTTCTTAATTAATTTGCAGTATTCATACAATATTATAAATTAGAATACATCTCCGTTTATTTTCCGAATTAAATACTTTAAAATTACTTTGTATTTATAACATTTAATATTTTTATTTGTGTATTTTTTGCTATGTATAAGTACTTCTTAACTGAGCATTTATTTTATATTCTGAGCAAGAACTTTATTGATTTTGCAACAATATTATATTTTTTATCTGTAATTACCAATTCGGATATAACAATTTTTATATAAACATAACATACTTCAACAATTAGAAATTGGTATCTTTTTGAGATTTGCATTAGTTTTCAAAGACATTTTAAGTTCTCCTAAGAATAGGGAAATCTATATTAAAAACGTTTTAATTATGATTTATAATATATAATAAAATATAATTTTGAGGTGCTGATTATTCATTTATTTTTCAATTTGACAAACGGATAAAGACGTATTTTAGAAATAATTTTTCACTAATCACTGTGAGACCCAGATAAAGTATATCTACGTTTAATAAATTAATAAATTCTATGCGCGTATCATAAGATATACATTCAGTGAAGCAAACTTTGAACCTAGCATTAAGTTATTAATCCATAATTAACATGTATGTTTTATGTCATAAAATATGTATTCATATTTATTATTTATTTGTAAGTAGCAAAAGATTATAGCAAGGTTTAGTGATGTGGCTAAGTAGGATGTTTAAAAAAGATCGCCACTGGAATTCTAAGCAGGTGAAGAGGTATTGTTGACTATTTGTGAGTAGATACTGAGTATATTGTTGGAAGTAATCTAAAACTTCATAAAATGTATCTAGTAATACGTTAGACGTATAAAATATAATCTCATACAATATTTGTTTACAATATCATGAACTCTATAAAATTTGTCGGCCAAATATTGATGTCTATTAGACTTAGAATTGTTGATGAAAAAAACTGTGTTGAATGTTAATACAAATATGAATGTTATAAATATTATAGCTTATAATTATTAATGTAATAAAAAAAAAAAACATACACACGTAATTATTAACGAGTCCATAAAAAGGTCATATAATTATTAAAGGTTATAATATAGAATTCAATTGTAAATAAAAATAACTCGTCGATTTCAATTGAAAATTTAGACGAATTTTATGTCAGTTTATTATGATTAAATATAAAATACAAAAATCACGTACACCAAAACATCCAATATGTCCTTTACAAACATCGTTTTATAGAAATACCAATAAGCACAAAATACATTACGGTAAAAATAAAAAAAACTACCATTATTGACATTAATTTTCTTTTCGACTTCATATAACTAATATCATATTTACCAACTTTTTCATATTGCAGTTCATATATCAATATAATACTATATATGTAGACAACGGTTTGAAAACTTTAAATTAGTTAAACGAGCGGCTGTGTATGTATAAAATAGTTTTAAAGATATTTTTCTAAAATAAAATACAAGATCAAATGTTTATTTGTTGCATCATAATATTGTACCGAACCTATAAATTATTACCATAGGTTGAATATGTAATTTAAAAATAAACAATAATGTATTTTATGGAACTATTTTAATAAATTAGAACAAATTATAAAAAAATTGTCAACAAAATATTTACCTACCTTAATATCATAAAATATTCTTATACGAGATAACTGGTATTGATGAATAAAAAAATGTTTAAAAATGTTAATTTAATTTTTAGTTTTTGAATTTTTTTTTTTTTTTTTTAGTGAGCTACTCTAGATTTATAAAAATATGAATTCTGTTCCAAGATGAAATAAAATGTTGTACTAATGTCAATTACTCCAAAGTTTTCACAGTTTTTGGCACTATAAGAGGGCTCGATGGTGCCAAAAATGTATAAAAAAAAATAACACCAACTATGTTTTAGCATTTTTATTTTTTATAATATTCATAATACCAAATAGACAAAATTTATTATGAAAAAATATTCATTAAAATTAACACTTAAAAAAAAAATCAATATAAATGTGAAAGGTAGTAAGTACCTAAATTATCACAATTAAGCACCTAGGTATTATTTTTATTTTTATTAACTAAGAATCAAGATAATTATTTATTTTGTTTTATGTTTCGTTGATTATTTCATTAGTTTATATAAAAAAAAACTCACTTTTGCTGTTTGATATTATTCATAATAGATACTACAGTTTTAACAATAATTTATTACATAATTTTACTCAAAAAACAAGTGTTACATTATTTAGTTTATCTTTTTAGGCAACAATAAGATGCAAAAAAAAAAACGAAAAAAACTGATTGGTGTATAATATACGAGCATAACATTAACCATTAATCGTGTTCTCAAAAATAAAATGTATACTGTTATAGGTAATAAACCTATGTGGATACAATATTTTTTAAAACCGACACCGACGCATATTTTCTGACACAGTCATAACACTATGGTTCACACGAAATATATTATGTTTATATAAGTATGGTACCATTTTTGTGACATTCTGAATACAACAATGTACCTACGTCACACCGCATTAACACATATTATACCTATTATTATTATTTCTCACTACAGATAGTTTTTTATGAGTATATCGATAGTTTAGGTGTTGATAAAATATAATACATCGAATACATAGAGCATAAGAAATTCTGAATTTTTGTCATTAACCATTACTCGAACAGTATCGTATAATAGGTATACCCACATTGTATATTTTGTCACTTAGATACAGTAATTTATACACGTTTGAATGTTTGCGTTACACTACAAGCGTTTAAATATACCACATAAAGGTTACATAATATAATAGTAACCAATCAAAATGCAAATATTATAAAAGCCACACACGGTACATAAAGACGTGCGTTGTTACACTCACGCAGTACAATTCTATTTATTATATATCCGTAATATTATTATTACAATATTATCGCTTGTATCAACTACCGGATGTATGTATATATATATATATTACATGTATATACCTAACTGACAAGTACTTATCGAGAAAAATAAGCAATATCCTTATGTCTAAGCACGTCTCTATTTTACTTTATATTATAAATTATAATATTACCTGTACGATAACTTCATAGTTATAAATGAGTTGCCATAGATACGTCTATAAAAAGCACATTGTTTGTTCTCGTCGAATAAAAGTACAAATATTAAATAGACGATAAAAGCTTATAAACTTAATATTTATATTTTTTACACATTACATAATATATAACAATACCAATGAATTATATTTTATATAACTAATATTGGTACCTACGCATTTACTAGAAGATCAAACTCGTTCGTTTAATTGTTCGTATTAAACTGTTAAAGTCATAATACAACTGCATGTGTTATCTGAAAAATACATACAATACAATGAAAATTTTTGATTTGGTTATTTTCTGCCCATTATTTCAGTGTCTAGATAATTGTGTGTAAACAAAAATCCGCATAATAATTAATATTGACTTACAACATTTCTTAAAAGTCTGATTAATTATTACTTATAAGGGAATGTTTACTTGCATTTGTTAGTTGTTACTCGCAGGTCGTAGTATCAAATTAATGACATTATTTATAACTCATTAGTAAAATGAAACTATAATTAAATTATATGATTTTGTTATTCTCATTGTAATCTAATTTCTTTGTTTTTTAGATCAGTACAAAAAAAATAATGTTTTGTTTGGGGTGTTGTATTTGGTTCAATAGTTTTACAAATGAAGAAAAATAACATAACATAATATTTTACTTCTCTATACACTGATAAAATCATGATAGCTAAGAAATCAAATCGTATACTTTTATAAACGAAGTATGAATTATGTATTATTTTATTTTTGTTACTCACATTCAAGCATTGACTATACATAGAATATACGCCATACCATCATCAATATTATATTTTTAAAATACATAATGTGAGATATTTCAGAATGATATAGATGAAAAATATACAATTACAATTCAATTCATATTAATTATTATAAAACCGTTCATCAGACCTCAGAAAGACTAAAAGGGATTTTACCATTCAAAAAATCTGACAAAAGGTCCAACCACATTATTTGTATTTCCGGTTTATTGATACGCAGCGTGATTCGTATAATATGATTAACGAGAACGATTAGAATCGCGCAACCTCTATGGATACAAAAATATTCGATTTCTCTTTTTAATACGTTAATATAACCTTCGCCAGATTTGAACCTTTTACCACTTCCCAATGTTAATATGTCTATATAATAAAATACCACCACCTATTATCAGTTTTGAAATAGTTATTATAACATTTAACAGCCTCCTATTGTCAAAACAAACCCTTTTCCGGTGACAGTTTGGAAGTTACTAGTATTTCGTTTATGATTGTTATGACTCACAAATGAATCAATAAATAATTTTATAATTTATTATTATTATTTTTTTGTAGTTTTAAATTTAAAAAAAAACACAGAGAATTCAGAAGTCCTTATTAACAACTCATAAGGAATACATCAATTTAAATGGTGATATAGGTACACTGGATAAATTAAAAAACTTAACTAGATATTAAAATATCTATAACTTTACATGTTTCGATAAAACCACTGTTTTATCATATAAAAACAATAATCATACACAGAAAAACATGCATCATTTTAAAATTAATACTCTCATTATTCCGATCAGAATAAAAAAAAAAAAATACTGGAGAATTCGTTTTAGTTGCATACTGAATTTCGAGAAGTCTTCTCTTAAAAATAATAATTACTGAGCGAAGGAGGAGACAAATTAATCAGAATCTATTGTATGGATCTTATATTTTATTAATAGTATTTTTTTTTTTTTTGTTAATTTAGGAAATTTAGGAAGTTTAACTAAGTTTTTGGAAAAAGCATCACGCATATCTTACTTATTATAAGTCAACAACAGCTTAACGTAGAATGGTGTGAATGTAGTTTCACAGTATAAACAATCTAAAGTTTGTCTAAATATTTTGAAAATTGCAATAAGTAAAGAATATTATAATACACGTCATATAACAGTGAAAACTTTTAAGTGTGAGTGATTAATATTTTTAAATCACAATAAAGTAACTATAAAGTCGTATGAGGAATAAAAATTAATAATTAAATTTCGTTTAAATATTCAAATTTTGTATTCCATGCGATTATCATGACAAACCTTAGCTGACTATGTATTTTCAATATCTTTTAACTGCTGTAAGAATATCTTTTGAGGTGAATACATCATTTTAAATGTCCAAGCCTTTTGACGAAGAAAAAAGTAATATCAAAATATTAAATCTAAACTAAAAAAAGTCGTGATTTGCAAAGGTCTATAAAAATCTCGAAATAAACTAAAATATCTTGAAACTCATATCATGTCTAGAAAATTCTAATATAAATATTTTGCTACAAAACATCAAAAACTTAATGTATTAATAATATTATAGGAGTTTTACTTTTAAAACAAAATAATATTGAGTAACATTTTAAATTTGCTCAAAAACAAAAGAAGAGCATAATATATGCTCGTTAGTCAAGACATCAAAATTAAAACTGCTATATGCGCATGACATATAAAAACCAAAAAGTAATCAGGGAAAATTCCATATCTCTATGATTATTAAAAATCGTAAAATAATTCAAAAGTTTTCCTTCCATCGGGAATCGAATCCCTAGGTCTAACTGAGTATACTGTATGGTTGAAGATTGTTGTTCTCTTATAGTCTTTTGAAATTTTCCTAGAAAAGACTGTGAAGATATTTCGAAACAACCTCTCTCTAAAGTACCACCTGTGTCCAAAATTCGATGTATAGAGAACCTGTATAAAACTTTTAGAACACTCCTTCAACTGGGAAAGTGATTACATACAAACTAAAAAAAAAACAAAAGATCCACATTATTACAAAACCGATACCAAAACAATTTACGTTCTCTCTCAATGTTTTGCACTTTACTTTGAATACTACAATTATTTATTCTGGTTGAACTTTCACAAACGAAACAACATTAATAAGCATTCTTAACTTATCTTCAAAACTTCAAACCAACTTGTGAAAACCTTTAAAATTGTAAGAAAAAAACATAATACCTAGTTGATAAAATAAAAAATTAATAGTTCATGTTTGAAAAAATCTCTTCTACTCAAATTCATTGCAAAAATTATCATCATAATAATTAAAATTAAAATAAGAATAAAATAAGTTAATATTGTTTAGTGAAATACAATGAAAATACAATTTTTTTAAACAACGAAGCTTTATAACTATTTTTTATTTTTAATAAAAGTTTAATAATCATAAAACTTTTCAGTATTTTAATTAATATAATACTGAATAGTTCAATCTACTACATAATCGTAACCTCTATTTATTATTTAATATTTAATAATGCTTTGATTTGATGAATAATAATAATCCAAACCAAATAATTTACCAAAGACTAAATAGAAAAAATGTACTTTATTAATTACGTTTTGTGGCTGTAATTTTTACTCAAACTACAATATTTTATTAAATAATAAATTCAATATTTGAAAATCATGATACTAGATTACCTAACTAAAAATACTTAATCCTAACTGAATACTTAACAGTAAACACATTTATGTAAGTATAAAAATATTAAATTATTCGTTCATGTGTATAATAAAAATCAACATTACATACACATAGTCTGGAACCAAATTACATATTTAAAATTCGAATAACCATATTAATTATTTTATTAAAGTTCAAACATATTATTCATGGAAACATAAAATTTTACTTATAATTATATGCCATACACACGATGATATTTTAAAATGCAATGTTAATACAATTTAATGAATTACTTGTGATAAAATAAAACGATTACTTAATAACAATTTCAATAAACATAACATGAAATATACCTACTTAGTAATATAGATTGTGTTCACTTAGAATCGTTTTTAATAAGCAATAATTATATAGGTATTATCATTGAACTAAAATTTAACTCGTCCATTATATTGACCCACTTGACATCTATAATATAGCAGAGCAGTAACCACTTGTTCGCTTATTTTATTTTAATTAATATAACAATGCATTTACTTATTTTTATATTTATTCTATAAAATACCAATGTCCAATATAATATGTTCAATAAATAATTGTGTTAAATTCTAAGAAGAAAAAGATTGTTTAAAATTGTAGTTAAACGGTAAGATTATGTAATTTAAATTACTCCATTACTTGAAAATAATAAATACTTGTAGACCACTGGAATTATGAACTAAAAATTTAAAAATAATTTAATTATAAATACAAAATTATATTAATTCTTAATAATAAAAAATAATAACGTAAATTAACAATTTAATGTTCAAAAATAATATACATAAATAGCAATACTAATTTTAAAAAATAATATTTTTTAGAAACAGGTTATGTACATTAATTAAAATAAATCGCTTAAACGATTGGTAAAATCTGTGAATAAAAACAAAATACTTAAAAAATGTATATAATTTAAATACTCCGCCGCAGAATACTAATGTATTATCTTATATATTTTGAAAGCAGTAATAAATCGACTCATTTGAAAAATGAACTAAACCTGGTTAAAAATGCGATTGCTTAAATGTATTTATATATTTTGAAACTTCTTCGTATTTTTTTTTTTTTTTTTTTTTTATGATACCCAAGGAAACATTGAGAAATTAAAACAATCATACTTTGAGAGAATCAATTGATATGATGTATAGTTATTAGAATTTTTTAGTAAAATTTTGGAAAAAAAATTATTTTTTATAAAAAAAAATTGGAAACCACTTAATTAAAAATGCATTATTCATTATTTATGATTTAAGAATTTAACTCTAGTTCACTTTTCATTTACCATAAAAATATGTAAAAATTAATTTTTTTTTTTTTTTTGATTCCACTTTACTTAAATGTCACCATACCACGGGAAAAGAGCTACTAAGAATCGTGTACTATTTTAATATGTCAACTATTATACATATATTTTGGATAAATTGGCCATATCGGAACCATAAATGAAATATAACATTAATAGTGAACACTATGCCACGCATGTCCCAAATGTATTAGGTCCATCTTATTAGAAATCAAAATTAAAACTGTTGCTATTAAAAAGTTCAAAAATATTTAAAATAGGGGATAAAAATGTATTTTTTTCACGTCGAATTAACTAGAATAAATGTATATAGATACTTTATGGAAGTTTTGTCTGATCTTTTTATACACTCAATCGATTGCGTTTAATTGTATTAAATTATCATTTATGAATATAAGTCTTTCAAAAATCATATTGTGGGCATAGTACCTAGTTATTCATATGTTTTTCAAAGAGCGTTGCTGTGATAAATATGTTCAATATATTTAAATATACACATGGAAACCGCAGTAGTATACATGAAACGTAATATAATAAATTATTTTTTAAATCCCAAATTCCACCATACTAGGGAATGACGATTTTAATTGTATTTATTTAATTAACACCATCGCCGGACGGGGTACAATGGGTAGTCTCTCGTGTCGTCTGGTTTATGACCACCGAAACAATACGATAATATTATATAGGTACAAAGGATAATCCGAAATGAGATTCCTGCTGTTATAATCCACCAGAATGTTTATTATATACATATATTAATATTTACCATATCGACACTTGGGAAACATTAGTAAAAACAATGAACATTTATGAATGAGCTTATTTTTTTAAAATTATTTATTATTATTTCTTTTACTTTTTTTTTTTAATTTTAAATTTTAAATAGGTATTTTATAATTATGTTTTACTTTAACAAAATAAGACGTCATATAGCATCTAAAAAGCTATGCAAATAATTATATTACAATAAACAGTAGAATCATATTGATGTATATTTTATACGAAATTATACCCACGAATTTGCATTAAAATTGTATATTATATTAAATGAACATTTGAATATTAAATGTTTAAAGAAATGTTATTAACGGTTAATTTTAATTTCTCCTTTCTAGAATCCTTAATGATATCTTAACCGAGCTTTTTTTTAAAAAAAAATCATTAACTCAAAGATATTTCTAATTTTATTGGCCATAAATTTAAAAAGCAACCGCATCATGGAAATAAAAAAGTTTTGAAAGTTTCACACTTAATATAAAAATATAGTTTCTAAATTAAAATATACGTTGTTTTGTGTAATTTTTCATTAAATTTCTAAATATAAATATATATAAGTAAATATGTACTGATAATTAATTGTTTCATTTTTATAAAATACAGTAATATTTTATAAATATAATATCTTTCTGACCACAGAAACAAACTTGCATGACTAATTTCACATAGATATAGGTAATAATTGAGAATGTTTAAATTATTTAATAATCAGAGTCTTATAACAATGTGAAAGTCGTTGTAATTAACTTTTATATTTTTTATTTTTTATACATTAATTTATTATTGACACATAACAATAGCAATATTATAAATTTATAACAGTCCTTACGTAGTTTAAAAAAAGATACAAAGAAAATTAAAAGCTGTAATTTCATTGATGTTTATGTTCTTCACGGTGTAATAATGCAGCAATTCATTATCAATAATTGAAAGTTTCTCTATTAATATAATATACTCTAAGGTCCCCCCCCACTAGTCTTTACTATTTTAGTTAATGTATTATTTAATAAATGCAATTATTTTACATCATCGATATATTATTCATGTAATACACATAAATAATATTTGTTTATCTTATATATATATATATAGATATATATAACAAATAAAAATAAATTTATAACGCAATTATTATGTTAATTTAAATAGAAGAAGCTTCGAAAGCATTAGTGTTATCCCGAATAAATATTTTTGTAATATGTTTTGTCTGTAATATTATTTGTATTGTCTTTTACTAGCTTTTATTTAAAACTTTAAATAAAAATATTTTAACTATGGTAAACAAATGTACGTTATAATTTGTACCTACCCAATTTTTAGTATTATTTTGTAAGTATTGAAAAACTTAAACCAACCTATATTAATTAAAACATTTTCAATATTTTTAATAAAATATACGTTGTATTATTATAACAATTATAAATTCTTACTCTCTATAGTATTTCTTAATAAATAACGAAAGTTATAAAAGCAATTCTCATTAATTTAATTAATCTTGTAAATCTATTATTTATGTATAATTTGTTTTTTAAAACTAAATAAACTACCTTAATTTTAAAATATTTGAATTAGTTAATTCAATGATCCAAGTACCTATTATAGTATATTGTATAACTGTTGTAAAATGTGGTCTGTATAATTTATTATTGTATAATATATTGTACCTATCCACCTTACAGAAGTTACATATTAATATTAAGCTCAAAAGCCTAAATAATGCATACAAATAATGTTTAATTGTTTTATGGTTTTAATGATTTCCTATGTCAACTTTAATAATAATGCAATATTTTCTGAGAATTTTACAGATAGGTAAGCTATTATTTACAATTTTTTCTCCCTTAATTTTTAAATCAAGATAAACCAATTTTCATTTTATGTTTACAATTTTTTTAAAATGATTTATTTGATTATTTTAAATTTTATAATTCAAACCTTTAATTCTAAACAAAAATTCAAAATTATAATGGTTTAATGTTTATTTATTTGTACGAATAATATTGCAATATATAGAATATTAAGATGATTTATCATACTTATACTAATCAACAAACTATGTATTTATATAATATATATATATATATTTATTATAAATTTATAACATTGAAATAATACACATCATCTAATACTATTATGTTTTATACCAAACTATTCTCATACATTTTCTATGTTTTACTAAATAATATTACAATGTAAATTAATAAATGGCTCATAATATATTATGTAAAATACTAGATTATAATATTGTTATTATCGTACACATTGATACGTATTTATTTATTGCAATGTATTTTGATTATTGATATTTATTGTACTTGGGCCATAAATGTCGATAATATGGTTAACCTTTTTTTCTATTTCCGTTATCAACATATCTCGTCAACAAATAAAATAAATTATCCACAACTCATACATTATTATATTCTGAAAAAAACTGATTTATATTATCAAAGGGTCAACACTTGTAGACATCATTTGTCTGTATAGGAAGTTAGTTTGGTACTGACTATCAAAAATATTTCAATATATTTTAGAATTTATCATAAGTTGTGGCTTTATGTTACACCTACAAATTAACAGATAATAGTATTAGTGCACAGACTTTAAAAGAAACAATTTTGTTTGGGGATTTTAAACTTCATATAAATATTATGTGAGAAATGTTAAAAGCACATAATTCTTTTACCAAAAGACTATATAAACAAAAGTGATTTATTAAATGCAATAAAATAAAAAAGTTTAAAGATACAAAACTTAGTGTAGTAAATTCCATTTAAACAAAAAAAAAAAAAAAAACAATAAAACACATTGTACAATATTTACGCAGATAGTACACAATACAGTAATAAACTAAAATCATTCAGTTTTTTTTATTTTTGGAATGTTATAAATACACTTATAATATACTGTACTATATTAAAATAAATACAGCTGACATTTGAGTATTTTGGAATTCAATAACCATACTAATGCCGTGATGTAACTCCTATAATATTTATTTAAATAAATAATAAATTAAAAACTAAATAGGTTTCAGCGTATTAATTTATTGATACTATAATAGCATACTAGGCTAATAAAATAAATCATTACAATTCATAATTTTTGAAGCCTTCATAACATGTATGGAATGTGTATTATGTATAAATTTGAGTTTTTATAATTTTACATACCAAATCATACTGATCAAATTAAACTAGTATACCTCAGTTTTAGTAATTTTTGTAATTCCACAATAATTTATTTTTAAAATAGAATGTATACCTATTATTTAAAATCTCTAATGGGATAAATAAGGTAATCATTAAATACTATCTGAATTTTTGTTCTGAAACACAAAATTTGGAATCATTGTCAATAATTTCAAAAAATAAAAATACTTTTTTTAAATACAACCAAATTTAGATTTCAAGCCTAATACCATGTTAATTTAAATATCAATAATAAAACTGTCACCATTGTTAAACAAGACTCGGTTTTCATCTGTCGCTAGCTTTGATCTCTTAGACAAATAAGCACAGGATAGAAGCTTAATACTATAATATTTTTATAAAATTTACGATCAGTTATTTTAATGTTTAAGGTTAAGTTTGTAGATATGTCTTAATCTTAATATTGAATCAACATTTTAAGAGGTTTTGGAATTATAGTAATAAACAGGACTGTCAAACAAAAAGATGGATGCAAGGACCTGATACCTTCATCACTTTTCTTTTTAAAAATGCTATGAAATAATGTATTTTAAAAAATCATAAAACTATAATAACAATGTCGATCTCATTAAAAAAAAAAAATGTATAGTTATTTCATTACTTTATATTTATATATTATATATATAATTCATATATGAAGACAATCTATAATTTATATTGAGATATAGTATACTCATATATAATTATAGTTTATAGTAAATACATAAAAGTGATAAGGCTTTGGATTTTTGAAGCTTTAGTTTCATTTAAAATTATTTTTTCAACGCTTATTTTTTTTTTCTAATTTTTAGCCTTTTTCTTTGTATTTGAGTTATTAATAAAAATATTTAAAAATTACCTTTAAAATATCTACCAAATACATACATATTATATAAAATATAATCAATAAATATATAGTTCCTTATAAAATTGAACACTTTTTCTTCCGATAAACATAACGATAGATAAAACTAACTGAAAAACAAACCATAATTTGTACATTTACATTTACTTCGTTGAGAATTTAAAATAATATTATAAGTGTTTTCTCAAATTGGGTTTGCATGTATAGCGTGGTAGCGTTTGTAAGAGTTATTGCTACAAATTTGATTGAAAAATATTATTTAATCCAATGTAAGTTTAGAATGTTGTTTTAAAGTAATAACAAAAATAAATTTATAAAACCTTAATAAACAATAAGTTTACAATATTCGAATAAAAAAAAAAGTATAATTTTGTTTAAAATATGCGTCTGTAACGAATAAAATTGTTACCGTCAATAACACTGTGTTTTATCTTAGGAAGTATTTATATTTATTCGTAAATAAGTTTTATGGCTTAAAATATAATATGCATATTGCTCATGTACATATGATATATAATGTATATGTTTTTTTTTTTTTTTTTTTTTTTGAAATTTTGTAAGGCCAAACATGTTTGGTAGTCATTGTTGTGCAACCGAGCAAATAGAACGGAAACCGCAGTGAAAATGGATCGAAACGAAACTGAGCGTGATGAAGAATAGCAATGGCATAACTTCCACTCTAACCCTATACGGTCCCGCACCCTTCACTACTCGCGAATCCATTAGGTAAATAAAAAGGAAACGCCCAAAATATTGATACGTCACACGCAAAAGTTCGTGTGTACCCCTGTGGGAGAACGCATTCTAAGCCGATGACTCTCCGCACATAAACACCGCGCGCGTATTATATTATATACATAATAATAATAATATATAGATATAATATAAAAGGTAGGTGGTATAATTAACTACCTACCTGCTTTGGGTTTTATTTCGAGCCCATCTATCATTATACTTTGTACATGACATTAAAAATATATATTTACGATTCGCGGAAAAAAAATGTGTATAAAATAACAAAAACAATTTATTAAATAAAAATATATTAATGTCTTGAGGTTTGGTTTTTTTTTTTTGTCCGCAGCGTTATTAACCGGAACGTTGAGGACATATCACAGGGTGGGCTGCGAGACCCAATCTTTGGCGCTAACGTGCCCAACCGGGACGATCATTTCGGTGCAGTCGGCCCAGTATACGCCAGGTTCATTGGCGTTACCTTGCTCCGACACCAGACTTGCACCCAATCTCAACAACAGCTGCAGCTGGCCTCAAGCCTTACAGGTATAAGGAAACGAATATTATACAATCATATACGTTAGTTGTGCCATACGCAATGCCATTTTAGACGATAAAATACTCATAGATCTCGGCAGGCACGAAATATTGAAGTTTATAATATTATACCCGGAAGTACACAATAACAATAATTATAGATGAGGTATGCCGGACACGACGAGGATTCAAAAATCAAACGCCATCATTGTGTTTGATACCACTATTTCGCTATATCCCGATCGAGTTGGAAAAAATTCGATTCGTCAAACCTATATGCTGTTTTGTAATGAACCAATAGACACACTCCTTTACTGCACAAATCTTATAAATCATAATTCTCTCCCCGTCCACCGTTTATGTATATCGAGCGTCATATACAGATGAATAAAAACAAATGTTGATTCAAAGACACGAGGAAAATGAAAATAAATCTTACACGTTTTAAAATCAATTTATTATAAATAAAGACAGAAACAGTGGTGGTGAGGAATGGGAGAAAGAATAAATTGGTGTAGTACAAAATAATCTGTCAAACATGGAAAATAAATCGTAAAATACCAATACATTCCTCACTTAATCCAGAATCTAAAGCCGTAAATGTTTAAGAAACAAAATTTAAAACCCAATACAATTATTTTAAAACTATTAAGCAGCTATTAATTATTATACCATAATATATTCATGCATACATCTATTTACACATTACCCCCCTCCCCCCCCCAAAAAAAAAAAATCACTATCAATTAAAAACACATTTTATAAAATAAACACCTATGTTTTTTTTTCTAACGATTTGTTGATATACTTTATACATATGTGTGCATAACCAAACACGATAAGTTCATACCACCATCATAAATGCTGATGACAGATATTGAAACTTAAACAACGGTTCCGATCAGATCTCATATTATAATAATGGAAAAAATCGAATTTTGTGTGAAAACCTTCATAGGATAGAAAAACTTTAAAAAAAATTAAAAAAATGATTATAGGTATTTGATTAATGGCTTTTCATGATAATATACAGACAATTTGGATTAATCAAAATACATTTAAATAATATTCAGTCTAAAACCCCAAAAATTAATTTCCTTTTATTTTGATTTGAACACAACCACAAAGATGATATCAATTCTTACTAAATGTATTACATGTAACATGTCTGCATATAATAATCGAATTATAAATAACTATTTATGTATACAATTTTTCTGTTCCACCTATAAATGTCTTACGTAAAGTTTTAAACAGCATTGTTTATTTTCCCAATGAAAGGTTCAGCTTAAGTCAAGTACTTAATATATTAACATATGAAATAAACACCAATTTTACCAAAAATATAATTTCATATAACATTAATCGAATAACAAATATATTATTATTCACTATATAAATCATTTATTGTTCATAAAACAATATCTCAATAAATAATAATGTAAACAAATAATTTTTCCATAAATTATAATGTGGTGCCTAAATTGCACTGCAATGCCAAAAACAATTTTTATTAAAAATATATACAATATACATATTAAATGTATTTTATAAAATTAATATAATGTATTGAAATTAATAATTTATTAAATTGGTAAAATAAAAAAAACGGTTATTTTTAATCATTATTATCATAATAATATAATATACGTGATGTAATATCAATTAAATAATATATATGATTAACCATTAGAAATAAGTATTACAAATAATTTTGATCAAAAACCTTTACTGTCTAATAATATTATTGTACAGCTGTGTTCAAAACAAGCCCATTTTACCAATATGAATTACATTAAGCTACAAACAAAATAAAATAAATAAATAATAATAAATAATCTTATAGATATGGTAAATATAATATTATTTAAGTTAAAATAAATAAAATTACCATATAGGTATTTACATCATTCCCTCCATTAACAAATTAAATTGTTAATGCTTTATATGAAGTATAGTGAGCTTCTTAATGTATACAACACCATAGAGTTCGAACGCATAACCTTCAATTACCATAAAGTAAACCTTATAATAAACCAACTAATTATTTTCACTAACGAATCAAGATTAACAGAGTCGTTATTATTTCAAAATTATTTTTTCGAGTATTTAATAAATATATATATATATAAATTATTTAATGCAATTAAATAATACTTACCTAAATTTAAAATATGTACTACCTCATTAGATTTATAAACGTGTTAATAAATACTGCTTGGTATTAAAAACTTAAATTAAAGTAAGCAATTCAGGGTAAAAATAAATTAATTCATAGCACTTTTACTTTTGTTATTCAAAAGTAAATGAATTAATTATATATTTAAATCAGAAAAGAACACTCAATCCATTTGAAAATATTGATAATAACAAAAAAATTGAAATATAAATATTTTTTTATAAATAATCATTTCTAATGATTATCAAATCCAATTAGCAATTGAAAAACTGTCAATATTTCTATATTTTTCTTTAACTTTTAAAAATAATTTAATCTTTAATAACTTATACCTAACGAGTGAGTTACAACTATAACAGTTTTCTTGATATAATTATTCTCAAAAAACTACTTTAACATAATAATTAATATTTAAATTTAATGTATCTTAATGACGTAGGTATACGATAGAAATACAATACGCTAAATAATGTTTAGCTTTAGTAATTTAAAAAATATATATTACATTAATTTAATTATTATGCATTAATTTTAATATATTATTAAAAACGAAGTATTAGTTGTTAATAGTTGTTATCGAATAATCGACAATGTTTTCCATTTCATATTTTTACTTATCAATGATATACAATCGTCCTACTCTTTTTTTAGTTTCATAGATTACTGAAATGCTTATATTAAAAATCGTCTCTTTTTCATCCAATAATGTTTAAATAATGTATCACTCAACGACTTCTTGACTTTTATTTTTCAAATCGATAATACCTTCGATTCCCTTCTCTTCCATCCATCCTCTTAGTATTGTCGCATTAATAATGTGATTTTTTTTCTCCATACCAAGTTAATTCTACTATAAATCTCCTCGAGTTTCCATCAGCCATATCAGGTGAAATTCAAGGTTATGAAATTTAAAATCGCTTGACTAAATCTACATCCATTGTAATATTCATGTATAATATCATCATCGTAAACTTTTTGAGCATGATTTTTTCCTCCTTTTTTACGATGCCGTACTAAATACTATTCTGGTCTTTATATCATACTACATATAATCTGCATGCTAATTTTGTCTCTATTTATATTATACAAACATTGAAACATACCGTATACCGTGTTCCACATCAGCCATGGCTTATAAATTATAAATCTTAACTCGTTTATGAGTGGTATTGTTTATTTTAGTTGTATGCGTACGGGTCATTCATTATTACCTGATTACCATTTACCACTATACGGTGTATATGCTTTTCAATTTTCATTCAATGACTCGCCTATCTGTAATAATGCACCTTAATTAATGTATCTATGATCTTTCTCGCATATTGTTTGACTGTCCGTATCTCTCAGCTCAACTTCGTGTATCTCTTTCACTGCGTAATACTCACTCTTGCACACTTCCCTCATTCATTACTGAGCTTTTGTTGAAATTATAATATGTATTAAGCATCAACATTTGTGTACTGAAAGCTAGCTTTTTATATCTAATCACTATTGTTATGTTGTACTATTTACAAACGTTGAGTTTTGAATGGACATTATTCTTTTTAAATTACGTAAATATAATATATTTATTATTTTCAATTTTTTATTTTTATATCTGCTTAAATTCTTAAATAAATTATAAGTATAAAATTTTAAATCTAAGTACTATATTATTATATTATTATCTATATAATAAGAACATATTTTTTTCTAGGTATATGCATTTAATTATTTTGATTTTATTTATTTGAATCCATTTTAGTCCTATTTCTAGATTATAAACAATTTTAGGCTCGATCAAAAAATTAAAAATTTTAATTCAAAACCATACATAAGTTATTCTTTTATCTAATGCAAAAATAAATAGACACATTTGTTTATGAACATATGAAATTTTAAACGGAGATGGCCTATCAAAATCATTATTCGTATACTTAATTTATCATTGAAATCAAAAATTAACACTTTCTTTACAGTTATTTACTCAATGACGAGGTATACTCGATTCCAATTTTACAGCAAAGTGATTACCTACTTATTTTACTGCTTATTTTATTTATAATTAAAACCAACTACTGTATTTTTATTTATTTTAAATTGTGAATTAATTTATTATTAAATCATCACAATTTCTTGCGATTTTTTTTTACAATATTTTTAATAAATTTGATATGTTTGCATGTTTTTCATAGTTCAATACTTCAAGCATAAAGTAGGTTAAGCGTTAAATATCAAATACAATAATGAAAAAGTCATTATATTATTATATTATATTATAAAGTTTTATATTATTATTATTATTAGTTTACATTAATTATAAATACAAACAATAAGAATTCAAAACATATGATAACATGTTGCACCAATCAACCATCTTTGATTAATATCTACTAATAAATATAATATTACTAAGTGTATATGATCTAAGGTATAATATAAGGATAAAAGGTTAAACATGATAAAAAAAATGGGCAGAAACTAGAATCATCAACATAGATAATGTTCTGTTATCCTTTGTTAAAAATATAGGTGCATATGTCTATGTAACACATCATAAAACATTTATATTGTATAAAATATAATGGGTATAGAGCAATTTTTATGTACCTAAATATTTATACCTAGTAATAGATAATATGAAGACATAACGCAAATATAAGTACACCTATTTATCATAAAAATAAAATAATGTGCTGTATACCTTGCGACATTTTAGAAGATAATTATATCATTATTCCTAAAATTATACAAATAATTAAAATATATGCAAGCCATATTTAATTAACGTTTTATCACCATCATTAAAGTTGAAAATTATTATATGTTCGCAAAATTATTCACCATAAATACATCATAGGGAAGAAGTAATAAAATTATCATAAAAAAGGTAATTTTTGTAAGTACTTTTATATATTTTTAAATTTACTTGTTTGTATGCCAGTCACTGTTTTTTTTTTTTAATGATTATTATTCCTCAAATTAGTCTTCAGGTAAATATTCAAGATAATCAAAGTATTCATTGTTTTTTTTTTTTTTTTTAACTTTTTTCACATTCATATAGTTGATAAATTTACATTTTTTGAACTTCAGATTTTTACATAAAACTTTTCTTACCTATTGGTAATTTTCTGCGCCATTTTTTTAATTTGCCAATGAATATAATGTTTAAAATAAAATGCAAATAATGTACAAAATATTCATCGTAAAGCAAGTAGGTACATAGATAAAACAAGTTGTAATGAGATGATTAAATTGTATTCATTTAAAAACGTTAGCATTACATTATGTGACAAATAGAAATAAAATCCACACACAATGAATTCCCTAGATAAGGTAGGCGCTTTAACTGTTTAATATGCATTAACTATCACTTATTCCATAACCGTTGGCTTCCATCTGTCGAAGCACAAATTACATAATAATATATATATTTATTATTTAGTCTGCACGCATACCATAGGCGTAATTACTAGGTTACGAAGGGAACTCGCTCATCCGGGTATTTTAGCGTGGGTGTAAAACGATAAGTTTTGCACCCTCTTGCAGTTCCTTTAAGTTTTGGTAATTAGCTGTAACTATCAATAGACAAACGATAGATGTGAGTTATTGTTTTAAATAATTGTAAATTGTAATGAACAATGGATAGTAAATTTTGCAATTATTGATAGAAATATAATTACGCATTATACATTTTAAATTTGACAAAATTGAATATTTAAATGAAAAATAACAGTTTTTTTTCTTTTGCGATATTAATTAATATTTAAAAAATATATATATTATTAGTAAATAATTGAAACTTCATATCATAATTACAATATAGTTATCTATACACAATGGAATTTTCAAATTATTTTAATTAATTTTAAACTATTTATACCACAAACTTATTTATATCATTTCATGGTATACGGTACCAACTTAAACGTTAACAGCAAAAATATAACATTATTATGGTATAATACTTTAAAAATTATTAAATCTAATTCAATAATAATATATGCAAAGTTTTTGTAAAAAATTAAAAATACCTATCGTATAAATAACATAAAATAAAAACATACAGCTAACCTGAAGATTCATAAATAAAAACTAATTTAATTACACTAAATATGACGAAATTAAAAAAAAAGTATATTCAAAGAAACGATAAAAGACACAAAGTTAAATTTTTAATTTAAACTCTTTGATGTAATGTTCTAGGAAAAAATATGGTATGAATCTAAAAAAATACTTTCATATTATAGACTTGTATCATAACTTAATGGTCATAAAATGTGTTAAAAAAAAAAAATGAATTTATAGGTACGAAATTTTTTGGAAAAAATATTTTTTATCTCATTTTAAATTGATTAAATAATTATTGCACAATAATAATTTTAACTACTTATCAATGTATTTTATAATAATTCATTTTGACATTATATAAAACAAAATTATCAGCCTATAATGTTTGTATAAATTATTGCTGTTTTAGTCGAAATAATATGGTGAATACAATTTCGTATATTTTTGTGTAACACATATTATATTGTTTGGAGTATAACTATGGATTTCCTCATTCCTCGACCACAAACAATTGAAGGGATTAATCCCATTCATTCAACTTGTTGGGTTTTTTCTGTCCTCCCAAAAGTGATCGTAATTTTCCATTTAACTGTGATAGCTTTATCTCCCTTTTTAACCTCTCTAGCCGGTTAGCTGTACAATAAAATATGCCTTAAACAACGTGCAGTTCAAACTTTAATATAATATATACCTATACTGAAAACACATACACACACGTACTTATATGTATATATAAATATATAAATTATTTGAGTTCGAACTTTTACAACGTCAGCTTTTCGTTACAAAAGTTTTGCAGTGTAAATGATACCTCACCATACATCGTTTCAATGTTTCCCAGTAGTTTAAAATTACAAGAAAAAAATAATATTGTCGAACGTCGATTGAACCATAGCTACCAATTAGCAAACAATGACTGTATAAAAACAACTTAATCACAATCCTTAAAATTCTAAGCTCATTTCATAAATTTATATTCATAATATATATATATATATAATTTGTTTATTATTATTTTAAATATTAATATTGAAAAAATGTCGGTATTTTTCAGAAATTTACTAAACGCAAAGAAATCAAGCAAACTGTAATGACTTTTAAAAATATTTGTTCTCTTTCAAATGAGTGTATATGAAAAATTAACACTTATTTAAAATATTTTTTTATCATCATAAGTATAAATACTTAGATTTCATTCATATTTACTTATTATTTTAAACTATTTTAATTATAATAGCAATGTTTTCACACGACCACATCGATTCAACTATCAATCCAGCTCTAACATATAATAACCCAAAACACCCCTAGCACTAGAAGTCAATTCAAATCATAACATACATTTCAAATATAACATTTGTAAATAAAATATATTATTAAACCTAATAATATTTAGGGTAACTGAAACTTAACACAGTATTAAATGATAAATTTGACTTAATTGTTATAGTTATCAAGTCGTATTCCCAAAAACACTATAAATTACTACCTACATTGTAAATGAAACTCATTATAAATATATTTTACCAAGTCACGTTTAAAATACGTGTAGAAAGAACGATTCAAGATTATAATATTATAAACATTGTTGAAATGCATTCATTGTTGTATTATTTTTATCACTTGTGACTTTTACTAAAATAATAAATACTTTTTTGGGGTCGCTATTCTAGATTATTTACACACAAGTATATAACGTGTTAAATAAACAAAATAAAATTGTCCGGGAAGTCGATAAATCTACGATAAAAATAAGAAATGTCCAAAGAACTCATAAATAATTTATACAATTATTTAGACTGCTAAAACATGGGTGCACCCTTTGTTTCCTCCCTTACCTCATTGGTAGATTTGTGTATACGTTATATATATATATATAACACCCATCGTAAAAAACGTTTAAGCTTTTGCGTGTACGTTCAAATATATACAGCATATAATAAAAAATGTTTAAAAGGCAAGTAAAATTTAAAAAATAAAATGCACAGTGCACAGCATTTAATAACGTTATTATCCTACTTCGATAAAATCGAAATAAAATCCTGTCTCGGCACTCTTACACAATAACTCCAACATTAACCAAGTCTCACCTACTTATACATTATACACTTTAACACATTTCAAATGATACGCGTGACTGAAGTTTTTAACGTGATATATACTCAAATTTTCAGTTATGGTGTTGTTATATTATTATTTCAATGAATACTTATACGTTACTAAACTATATAACAAAAAAATAAAAAATAAATTTCTATACACATCAAGTATATAAGTTAATACAATTTGTTATGTATATATAAACATTATTAACTTATAAAATAAGACTGACAGATGATATAACCCCCTCCACGAATATCAATTTTTTGTTAATATTTTATAAATGATAATCTTTAAGTTTAAAATTTGATATTTACAGTTTTTGAACCATTATTTTGAACATAATAATCTAATGCAACATGTTATTACGAATTTAAGATATTTATAAATATTATAATATTTGTGTATGAATGCAATTAAATTGTCTAAGAACAGTTAAAAAATAATAATAATAAATAAATAAATAAAACTAGAAAGCCAAACTGTTATATAAAAGTTTTGACTTTTTGAGTATACTTCGATATTGAGTAGATCACTATTGTTAGTAATTTATTAGATATAAATTTAATGAGGTTAATAATTGCATATTTTTTGTAATAATTATTGTATGCATAATTATAATCTTGTTTCATACCATTATAGTATTATTAACTTATAAATTATTGCTGACGTATTTTAGGAAAATAATCGTGAAATAAATAGCTTAACATTAATCTCAATCATTTTAAATTTTCATTGTGTAAATAATCAAAAGTCAAAAACTGAAAACACTCGAATAAAATCCGGAATATGAATGTGAAATGCTCGCTGAATACACGTGTGGGACTGGCTTGATTGCAAATTGTTCAATTCACTATAAATTATAATAAGTGTTTTATGAATTACAAAAATATTATTAAAATCGTTAAGCCGATTCTATATGACACGTGCATATACAGGTGATTATTCCTCAATTTTTATGCTTGACGAGTTATGTAGCCGTGTAAAATATTTATAATGTTATAATCGTAAATAATAATGAAAGTCACTAAATCACTCTTTGTTTCCCACAGATTTTCTGAAATGTGAAAAAAATAAAAAAAAAATTAAAATTTATAAAGATCACTTTTGCTAGTCTTGGAGTTTTCTAATTCTTACTCGCCGATAGTTTATCGTTGTTTTCTTATACGACTCATGGTCGCTAGTATTTTTAATATTTTCTCATATTTTATGAAATTAAAATAATTAATAAATATAAAAATAGATTTAATTATTATGATATTATTTTATACTTTTTTGTAATATCCAATTTCATCCATATTTAATATTTAAATGTCTAAAAAAAATATTTCATATTATGTATTTTCGATGATTTTAAATTTAAAAATAAAATGTAATACATTTTCAAACAATTTGACTGAGAAAAAAACTATAATGTACTAAGATCGAAAAAAATTTTTTTTAAATAAATGAAATGTCTTTAAATAGTTTCAAAAGTATAATATTCTATACTGAACAATGCTAATGTAAAATTAATGTTTATTAAAAATATCAAATAACAAAGGTTATTTTTAAATTAAAACGAAAACAACAAAATCGATTTTTACAATATTATAACTATTGTTACCTATCTAAATATTCTCGTTTTCCACTATCTATTTTTTTTCTGATTATTTTGAAATATGTTGGGACTTTTCTATTTATTAACAATTTAAAATAGTAAATAGATCTAATTTAGAATTTAATTTCATAAT
>VUJU01000288.1:0-57165 GCA_009835225.1 Aphis craccivora | reverse complement strand
ACACTTCATATTAAAATTTTACTCACTTCATACACACTAAGACATTACAATACAACCGTTTATGAAACAATAAGTATCTTAATATTGCTATAAGTATCTCTATATATCTATTTATTAATTTTGTTTATAACATCATTAAAATATATTACTTTATATAATATACCTACCATATATATCAAAATTCAAAACCAATTCAAACTATTTTGTTTGTTCTAAGTATGCAAGTTAAACAATTTATTATAATATGTCAATTATATAACGATGCTTTAAACTGAAATAAATTAAATCGACATAATGATATATTCTGTTGCATCATATCAACTTGACTCCTCTTTTAGAAACTTTAAGTGTTTATAAAAATAAATAGATAGTTAATATCATAAAATTAAATAAATTTACTGAAGCAACCGCTGAATATAATAAGATATTTCTAGTATTACGGTTTATATCAATTATTCAAATTGTTTTATTGACTATACATTGGTATAAAATAGTTTTGTTTATAAATGCCAATGTCCATATATTATACAAACTTTAACTATAACCAACAAGAGCTGTATATCCGTTTTTCATAATTTTACACAAAATATAAAAGTACTTTTTATTATATAAAATTGTCACTATAATAAATAGTACTGTCCAAAATTAAGTAGTACGGAAAAAATAACACTTTTCACTTCCCACATACAAAATTCTTCTCTGTTCAAATAATTTCCTGTTCCGTCGAGATATCCTTAAATCAAAAAACCAATTTACATTTATTTTACTCACAGCTATGTAGACCAGGTTGATATTTAAAAAAAAAAAAAAAAAAAAAAAAGAATAAAATAAGAATATTCTCCATATAAAAATATACCTAATTATTAAACCTACAGGTTTTTTTTTTTTTTTAACAGAAAGTTAATACTATCGATGTTATCGATAGTAAATTTAAATAATGATTTAGATGACATATATGATCTGAAAATTCCAAATAATGA
The DNA here is from genome assembly GCA_009835225.1 of Aphis craccivora. Lineage (NCBI taxonomy): Eukaryota > Metazoa > Arthropoda > Insecta > Hemiptera > Aphididae > Aphis > Aphis craccivora. Next base: position 56,185 of record VUJU01000288.1, on the reverse strand, counting down.
TTATTGTTCTTCAACGATTTCTCTACTGTTAACATTTTTTATTCGTAATACAAATTCGAGTTATACTCGTATATAAATGGATATATTTCATACATAATACAATTATTTTCTAAGTCCAGCTTAAGATTTTTAATGCCTCAAATTTTATTGTATACAACATATACTATAATATTATACCAACGCTTACGTTTTATTCAGACGATTCAAACAAATTTACCATTAAAAAATGAAAAGTACTTTTTGTCTGTGATTACACCCGGAGGTGATTTCATATTTTTCCAAAAATACATTTTTCGAAACAATTATACCACCTTGTAAAAACATGATAATTGTTTTTTTTTTTATTTTTAATTAATAGAAGAAAACATTTTACAGTATACAATAAATTTCGTTGTTTTTGTATTATATCAGTTTTGTACGCTATGCATGAGTTTTAAAAATATTAATTTAATTGTTTCTGTTTCAAAATTATATTTTCATTGCTATGAAAGTTTTGCCGACATATTTTGTTATGCAAAGTTAAAGAAATGATATATTATTAATACATTTTAACATCAATTAGAAATAATAAGATAAAAAAATATCGGTAATAGTAGTAGATGGTAAATAATAAATTATTATTATTATAACACTAATATAGTAATATGTATGATAATGATATTTAATATATATGCGTAATGATAATTTTTTTTTAAATTTTAATTCTGTCAACATATTTAATGTTTTTCAACGTTAGAATTATCACATAGTAGTTATGAATGTTATTACTTACACTATATGATATGACAATTATCTTGTTTATAAGTTATTTGGTTGGTCTAAAATAGAAAACTCTTTTGGTTTTATTTAGACTAAATTTATTTATTATCTATGCTTATATTTAAGGTTATCCTATATTGTTGTGAAATTAGGTACTTATAATACATGATCTACATGTATTTTAAGTGTTATTTTCTCTTAGAGAGTTAATGATTTTGTAACTTTTGTTTGGGATGTAATACCTTTTATATAACATGCGTTTTTTAATATTAATTTTATTATTCCTGTACATAACAGTAGAGAATATAACAATTATAAAAAATATAAAAATATATATAAATATTAAATTACAGTAATATATCTATATTCTATATATATGAATAGCTAATAAATTCAATCTAATTTTCCTGGGAATGACTTCGTTTAATTCAATGATATTGATGGGATGTTGATATCGAAATTTTTATGATTATACAATTTAGAACTTTTCAATAAATACCTAATAACTCTTAAGTATCAGTTATTTTTTTTTATTCTGAATTTTGTTCAATATGAGTATGAGTCTTCGAAAAAATTTCGAAAATAATTATTTCGAAGTAAATCAACAATTAAAATGAAATACATTCTACAATAAAATGTTTTGATAAATGAATCAAAATTTAAAAAATATATTAATTTGATGAAATGAGTAATTGTTTCAATGTCGAAACGATAATTTCGAAACGAATAATTGTTTTAATTTTTTATATACAAAGGAGTATTTTACCATGATTCAGTCACTAATTAAATAACTTAATAATTCTCTTACGACTTATTCAAACTTGATGCAAAATCATTGGGAATCAAAATAAAAAGCGCAGAACTGTAATGACATTTTAATTTACACATATAAATAAGCATAACAATTTATTTTAATTAGTAAACCCAAGTTTTCTTTGAAATTAAAATATTTAAATTAATTCTCGATATTTTAGAAACGACATTTTGTGACAAATTAGTTTTATGACATTTCATTTCATAGAAGATATGACAAATGATATATTTCAAGTCTATAAAAGAGGCCAGTTTTAAACGCACTGCCTTATACAACAGTTACTTTTTTGAGTTACTAAGTAGGAAGCCACTCTTGCCACTGAGTCGTCGTTGTCACCCTCGTATAACTAAAGGGGAGAAAGTCACAATTGACAATCCTACCCCAAGTCTTACATACTTCATTTTTCGATGTCAACTTCATACAAAAGGTCATGGGTTCAAGATTAACTCATTGTCTGTGAAAAAAGGTTCGTCTCAGTTACACTATTACTGCTGCTACACTAGAACTACCGAGTTAATGAAATTCGATTTATCACCGTCTACAGTCATTGCCGAAGGTTATTTAAGTAATAAAGCTCAGACTACTAGTAAATCGTACAGAACAACAGTGTACATTATTACCCATAAAAAATATCATTAGACGCGATTTACAATTAAACAGGATAAAATGGGTTATATTTTCAGAAATAAGTAAATTTATTTTACAACAAATATTTTCATCATGGTTTGTGTGGTATGCATATGAATAATTAATATAGGTATATTATTAAAAATAAAATGTATTTAATAACTTTTACATATTATACAATAAGATACTTTAAAATCCCTATTAGACGAGTAATTTTTGTTCATTGGAATATACCTATGATTTATTTCAATTAATTTAAAATATTATTATTTACAATCTGAACAAAAATATTTACTTATTTGCGTACAATAAACAAATGTGATCCATGGGAAGAAGTCAGTAGAAGTTGGTGGAGAAGTCGCTCTGTTCCTATGATTAATAACTGTATTGTTAAACACACATTATTATAATATAATGACAAATATTGCAAATCAACGTAGTTTTTTTTTTTTAATTTACATCGTTTTATCAGTTTAAAATCACCAGTTTTACTAGATTATGCTGTTTTATCGATATTATGACATATTTATCACGTATTAATCGTTTAAGTACTTATAATGCCAATTGTCTATTTAAGCTCAATATATCATCTTTATGAAACAGTTTAACAACTATACCTATTTATTTAGTGAAAATAATACTCAATAGGAAGGTAAGTCGCAGTATACACAGTATACGTTACACTTTAGTTCGAATCTCGTATCATACTTGTGAAATACCGGGAAATGTCCAACACGACAACAATGTAGCTAAATTGCATATCCAAGACGCCGTGTGATCATAATTTTGTTATTAAAAATACATACATAATAATAATAATATATCGATTTATTATTATAATATTTATGATATTATCTAAATCAATTATCAAAAATATTTTAACCGTTATACTTATCTTAAACGATTTAATTTATTGATTTATAAACTAAGTATAAAAAAAAATTTGGTTGTCACGCTTTTAGAGTGTGACTTTCTTTAAATATTTAAATTTTTAGTGCGTAATGATTAGTTTTAAATATTATAATATATCACTTTTTTGTCATATATAACACATGATAAAACTCTCGAACGTATTATAAGTTATAAATCATGAACGAGAGGGTCTTATTATTATCCTCAACCGGTTAAATTGAGATTAATTGTATATGAATGTAATATATTTATTATTGTATATTAAGTGTCATACAGGTATGAATTCTAATATCTGAAAAAAAAAATTGGTGAAAACATATTTTTTTCTCCAAAATATTAAATTATTCAATCTAGTTTATGAATTATACAAAAATAAATATATTACATTTCTATACAATTAATCTCAATATAACAGGTTGATAATAGTTAAGACTATCTCGTTCATGATTTATAACTTATAATATTACGTTTGAGAGTCTTATTATATATTTTTAGGCCATAATATTATTTATTTTACGATATGACTTTTAAAATATATCAAACTGAGAAATATATATACGTTTATATAATTAATGTACCTATATATTTTTTACCGTATAAGAAGAATTGCTGGATTTTAATATTTTTATACTACATAAGCTAAATAATAATGATAAAAAAAGTTATATATTATAATAACTTTCAACTTTTCTATGAATACCCCACCATTAAAAATAATGAGTACTAATTACAATATTCTATATTGACAAATAAAGCCACATAATTATTTAAATTGTACATAAATATATTTTTATTTTTAAATGTTAGGTATAGTATACTATATATATTTACATGTAGATACAACTACAAAATATCATTATGGTATTACTTAATAATTATACTTTATACCTCGCTTAGACCATAGTAAATAACCATATGGCTTTAATAAATTATATTAAATAAATATACCTATAAATAAATAACTATAATAATATACTAGATATTATCGTTAGGTTATATTTGTATTACATTCACGTTAGTATAATAACATAATTTTATAGACGGTATAGTTTATTTTACACTATTAAAATTTGTGTTTCTATAAACAGTGTTGTTCTCGGTTTTTTTGATAGATTAATAACCTCTAAAGTTATTTGTATATTAATCAATCACTTATACAGTAAATAAGTTAAGTTTACACTTGATAGATGGGAAACAAATACCTACTATAATGATTCAATAAAGTGAAATGTGAAATAAAAATAGAGGTAAAGTGTTTTTTTCTATCAAATGATAAAAAAAACTTACTTTACTTTATACATAATATAATACAGGTAATTCTAAATAATTCAATTTATCGTGATCATCGACAACCCATAATAGTATAAGTACATATAACTAAAATACTCAAAAGTTATCTTTTTATTCTTTAGAGCAATAAACCAACTGATCATATTACTATAATTTGTAATATTTGTAGTAACTCTCTATGTGTATTTTAATAAAATTACCTCTGTCAACTTAACATTAATGAATTTCATATTATTATTAACTTAAAATATTATTTTTACATATCCACTAATAATGTAAACCATATTTATTTTGATTATTTAATTTCGTTGCATTATGCATATTCATTCTTTATTATTTTAGACATGAAAATATACTTTAATGTTTTTTTTAATTGTTTTATACGTATATAACCATTTATTATTAAAAACATGTTGTTATTAATTTGATCTCAACATTTTTAGATTTAAAGTAGAGTTAGCATAAAACTTTATTTTTTTTCAATGAGTGTTCATCTTTTTATATGGCTTGAATTATTTAGAGTATAGTAAAAAAATGTAAACACTTCTTTATAATGTGCAATTTTTATCTATTTTATCATTAGTTGAACAAACTTTTCTTTCTATCACTATATTTTATACGTAATACAACTAACCTTATAAGTATAGTTTGTGTCAGATGAAGATGGTGAAATTTTATTGAAATGTTAATCAGACACCATTATTTTCTAAATTTCTAAACAAATAGTTAACATATTTTAGTTTTTTTCACTGTGATTCATTCAACATAACTTACTTTCAAATACATTTTACCTAATAATAATATCATCTATTTTTTTTTTTAATTATTGACCATTAAAAATTATTTTCTGAAATCTCTATATTCTAAATGGTAAATTTAAGTACATGCAAACATCATCTAATACCATCGTTCAAAACCTCGATTTACATTAATTTATTATCTTCTACACAAAAATGTAAAACATAATAATATTTTAATTCTTATAGGTACTCAGTATATACAGAGGGTGGATTTTCAATATTTAGCTGCCACCCAAAGAAAAATAGTGTGAAAACACTTTTAAATTTGAAATTATAAAATATTATAGTTTTATAATACCTATGAATTATAATTTTATTTTTTAAAAAAACCCATACCATTTTATTTTTTCTTGATTTTAATCGGTTATCCTATATATTTTAACATCTATCCAGTAGAAATTAATCTTGTAATACTAAGCTTACTAATCTATCATCGCGTAAAAATTACTATTAAGTGTAATAACTAATATCTAATAATAATAAGTATTATTAATATTATTATCAATAATATAACGATACGCGTACTAACATTGTTTTGAATAATATACTGTCGCTTAACCCATTATGAATGTCAAATAACACTCAACGAAAATGAATTGTATCAAAAGCCATAATAAATTATTTGCAAAAACAAAAAGAACATCATAAGAAATGTTTACTATTATAAGTTAATGACTACAAATATAACTAATAAGAATTGAAAAATATAGTGATAGTTAGTAGTTACATTTTTATGTAAATACCTACCACAAAAATAGAATGTATGTAATTAAGAATATTTTAAAATTAAATTATTAAATACAAATTACAGTATGAAAGTAACTATAAATATTGATATTATAATAAATATTTATGAAAATTTATTTTGATCTAAAACTAAATTTTGTAATATATCTTCGTTAAATTCTAAAATAACTATGCTAAACTACCATGATCATTAATCATGACAAAATTAAAACTCAACAATATAGTAATTACTCAATATTTACTATGTATTTTTAGAGCTGAAAACTATTTATTTAATAAATGCTTCGCCTCGTATTATTTGTATACATTTCTCTATTCGTACACTTTAACCAAATTACAAATATTAGGATACGAAAAATATTATGCACTTATCATCTATTCACTAACCTGCCATAATTTACAGCTTGGTTTATTAGTGATTCAGAATTTAATTAATAATAATCTGTAAGTATCCTTCAAGGTACATACACTCTTAGTATCTAATCTTAAAATATGTAAACCGAAAATTAACTAATTTTATTGTTATAATAAATATTATGTTCCTCAACACTATTTCTGTTATCACTTATCACTCTGTTTATCGCAAATAAATAATATTTTTTCAAATCGTATGGTTAAAATAATATTATCTTAAGCTTGGTTACATCAAAGAATGCTAAGAAAACAAATCCAATCGATTGGTTTGTTCAAGTAATTAAATATTTGTTATTATATTACCTATAAATGAAATAATGTCATCATAGTAAGTTATGGTTTATTCAAAGCCTGATTACTACAAAAATATGCTCTTTAAATGATTCTTAAACATTTTCATCTTACATCTAGTTTAATTATAAATGTAATAATAAAATACAAGAACGTTTTTTATGTTTTTAGAAATTAAATCTTATAAATAGGTATATAGTTATCATAACCTATCACAACTCACTATTCATACATTAAACAGTAATTTATTCGGTTATCATAACAAACACTCATGAATACTTTTCTAAAAGCACGGATTGCCTTCACCATTGATTTAACAATGCAAATATATTATAGAATATAGATAAGCAATAATGTGAAAGTATACGACTATCATTTAAATTTGAAATATTTGATAACTGTTTTTCGATGTGAAATGCTATTGAAGGACGAGAGTGTTAACCATATTATGCTATGATAATCTATTTAAAACGAATGGTTTAATATTAAAAAACAAATAAGTAAACAGTGTTTAATTAGTTTTTTTTCAAATAAAAATGAATAATATTTTTATGAACTGGTACCATAATATTAGTCAAGTTTTATTAAAAATGCATATAATATTAACATGACCACATAATAAATATACCTTGTACTAATTATCGATAAATCCATTTGTTATTTGTTGTTGCGTCTTTTTTTATAAAAGTTAGTGTTTTTAAAATAGTGATGCATATTAAATTTTACAAAATTTTAAATTCAAAATAATTAGCATACAATTTGTACAAAATAATATATTTATCAAAATATTAAAAAAATGTTAAATGATGTTAACTGTTAAGATATATAATACAGTGAAACTTCTATATAACAAAGTTCCATTTAACTAAAATTTCTGTTTAATGAATTATTTTTGAGAACCATGAACTTCATTGTTAATCATGTGTTAGTTCTGTTTAACGATATATTTTTTTTGTTGTTGTTCTCCAAGATACTTTTATATGGAAGTTTTACTGTAATAGATAATTAAAGTTAAATAATATTGTTTTTTTATTTGTCATACCACCGTTACATTGGTCATTGGTGATATTTAAAATTATTTGTTTTTGATGAACACTGGGGTTATCAAAAAATATTATAAGTTGATAATATAAATTGACATTATATTTCACGTTTTATGAATATGTTTGAATTTTTAAATACTCACAAACAATAACAGGACAACATTATGGATATTTTTATTTCATTTACTTCAAAAAGGGAACATAATAAGTTACACAAAATAAGTTTTTCGTCTCTCCTGTAAAATTTTAATTTCAGCGTATATGTATTATATATTATAATATATTAAAATAATCGTTTATAGCGTATAGTTAAGGAATCGCCCACGACCCACCTCAAAATATGTATAATGTATATAGAATCGACGATGAATCAACTACTATTATATTTTGGACGTATATGCAATGTGACATCGGCTCGGTTCTTTGAACGGGCCTGCGGGGTTTGAAGTGTAGATCACTGCGTTCTAACTACGACTGGCATACTTATTTTTGAGACTCGAGTAGTTAAGATAAGTTAAAATGCATCCAATAATAATAGCAACCTATAGAAAATTAGTATAGTAAGTCATTTACTGATTGGCGGAAACCCACAGAATGCCATGACCAATGTTGTTATTTAATAATCATTATTATTGTTATTCATTTAACGACGTTATAATATTATAATATAATATATTTTCTGAGTGTAAGAATAATGATATTAATGTAAGGAAAAAATTGTTTTTATTATCTATAAGTATATTTATGAGAATATTTATAAACACCTTAAATTATTATTCTTTTGCAAACAACTATCCTCGAGGGCGGAGAACTAGATGATATCTAGTATGTAATAAATCTACAATTTTCTTATACTGCTTTTAAATAGTTTATTGATATTTTAATTATTCCTATATTAAATGTATTTATTTTATTTATTATAGTTACATTATTTTTAATAATTTGTCTTTTATGGCTCATATTTTATATTATATATTGTATAAATATACAATACGGTTCAAATTTCCTAGAGAAGGCACTTGGCAATTATCCAGATTACACCATGCAAGCAAACCGTATTATTTTGAAATGTGACAAGGATATGATATCAAAATATTCTCATTAATCTTTCGACAAATGTGGACAAATTGATACTTTTTTTTTGTGAATGTGTGATGATGTGCTATATCAGTTTTAAAATACATGTAAACAATTTTCCGGGTAGAAATAATACTTCAAAAGTTGCATACGGTACCTCCATTTAATGGATAACAACACAGATGGTACTTTTTACATGTTATTTTTGGAATTTCCCAGTAGATTTCTAAAGAATTAGAAAATTATGAAAAAAAGATAACGTTTACGGCAAGATAATATTATTTATTATTTTTTTTTTTTTTTGACAAAATATTTATAACTTTTACGATTAATAACGTTCTTATCAATCATTCTTTTATTGATTTGTATTTATAAATATACATTTTAATTTTACATTAATACTTCATCTCAACAATAATACCACAATAACTTTAAGTTATATCAAGAAAATATAATTATTTTTTTACTATAGTTATAATACTTGTATTAATTGATCAAATAAATCTAAAATTAAAACTGTTTATAAGCAATTAAAGCTCATAAAATGTCTTAAATATCTTGTAAATACTAAATTATTTTGTTTTATGCTAAACGAAGCACTGTAGTGCATACATTACAAATTTTGATATTTAAACCGTTTTGTGTACCTATTTATAATAATAACTACAATTAAATAATATATGTTTTTAAATTTATTTTAATATATTAAATAAACAAAAAATATAGGAATATTTTTGTCCAAATCATCTTATTCTTTAGTAAACACCTATAATCAATTTTTAAATCAACTCAAAATATAATATTATTTACAGTGTTTACACTATAACTTAATAATGTGTATAATATATTTAATGTATTCTATGTTCATTGTTCATATTATGTGGTTTCTTCAATTTCATACAATACAGCATATTGTACATTTAAATTTATATTTGAGATTTAAGCATATGTTTAGTTATGGAAAACTAAGCAGGGAAATATGAATAGTTGACAAAGGAAATTAAAATTTTTAGGATTGTACAGAATGGGGTTTTAGTTAGCTCCTTAAAAAAAATAAGAATGTATTTATATATTAACAATTATTAATCGTCATTTAATTCGTAAAAATTGAATAATAAATCATAATATATATTATTCATAGAAATAACATTATTAACATAACTATTAAATTATGATATATGTATATAATAATATTATGTAATAATAATAATATACAAAAAAAAATTAATCTAATACTTAATTAAGTTAGCTGCAAACAGTGACAGGGCGTTTAAACTTACAATTTTAACTTGTTTATGCATTTTCTAACATAATTATTAACTAAATACTCAATAATAGTATTAACAAAAACATTTAAATGATAATATATGATCTAAGTTTACGTAAATGAATAAGTAACAACAGAATAGATTTCTTAAGAATTTTAAAATGGTAATTGTAAATTATTAGGTTTTCTATAATTATTATGTTCAGCTAATGATCAAAGTTATAGTTTCTGTTGCATTCGGAAATAATTACAAACACCAACTATAGTAGATATTTCATTATGAATATATTATGTATCTAATTCATTAAGTGTTACATAATTATTTCATTGTTCTATTGTTTACCATTATAGATTAATTCATACTTAAAAGAAGCCATCTACCACAGTTGTATTATTTAATTAATTATCCATGTATAAGTAACGAGTTTTAATAAGTTAATGTGTTATTTTACTATTTATCTGCCAATTCACTTAAATTTTTAATAAATTTCCAACTTTTTCTACTATATTTCATATAATATAAAGTGCTAAATAAATAAATCAAATTAAATTAAGTTTTTGACGTAGAAACTTAAACAATATAAAATACCTACATAGTATAACCACACCAAGTCCAATATAATATAAACGTCTACGTATTATTCCATAATTTTGGCTGACACATTTATAGTTTTAATTACGCGTTAACTGAATGTTGTACAATGGATTCGATGTCCATACTTACACAGTATGTAATAAGTATGTTAAGTGAATATAATTTAATGACATCTTAGTAAGAATCGTCTTTGTGCATACTATTGTTTTGATAATAGACTTTTGTAAATCTTATAAATAGAAAATTATAAAATATAAATGAGTAAATCAACAAATATTTATTAATACATACCTATTCACTTGTTGAACCGAATAGAAAAGTATTTTTCATCATAATTGTATGTTACGTTACATAATGTGAATTAAAATTATTAAGTCTTAGCATTCAGAAAAATTATTCTGTTATAAAATATTGTATAATAGTGATTAATAACCATTATTAAAAAAAGTGTTTACTGAACTCTGCTGTTATTTATAAAAACTGACTGAAAGTAGGTACATTTTTTTTTCGAGTAGGTACATTATTTTCAAAAATAAAAAAATCAATAGGTATAAAACGAACCATTATCATAAAATAAATTGTGAACTATAATTTGTTAAAATCAAATATAAATATAAAATAAACTATTTAATTATTTTTAGATTTAAATTTACAAATCTTACAAGTAGGTACCTATTTATTCTAAAATTGTAAATAGTATTTCATCAATCAGTTAATAACCTACATATTTTTAAATAGTTTTTTTAATTCTTCAGTTTACCATCGTAAAATATAAGATGTGTTTTCAACGTTGTTAAAATCGATGGAATAAAACAATGGAATACATAAACGATTAGAGTAAAAATTAAATTTTATGTTTAAAGATTTTGTTTACATAATTTTACAAGAAATAAACAAAATGTTTCACATCTGTGTGCATAGTAGTATATATACTGTACAGAATGATTTTCCAAGCATACTCTCTGACTTTACCTTTCAATTATGCATTCATTCAAATTCTAATTATTGGAATTGTTAATTAAGCTTAATAATCTTATTTTAAAAATACATATATTTTGTATGCCTATTGAGTAGTGTACTGAGGTGATACAAACATCTTTTTTATACAAGAACTTTTTTACTGTTAATTATTGACGAAGGATATTTTTTTAAAAATTACCACATTTCTAAATCGAAACTTTAAAAAATAGTTTTATAATTATATAACCTCTGATAATAAATTGAGATTATAATTATATATAGATAAGAAGTTATGATCGTTTGAAAAATGTATTGATTAATTATTACTCAATAAATTTAATTATTAATATTATATTACTATATTCACATTATAGAAAAAAATGACCGAGAATAATAAGTAGTTAACTAAATATTATATAATATTTCCCTTAGTACATAGATTTAAATAACTCAAAAACTAATCGTTCACATTTTGATTTAGATATATCTACAAGTAAATTATTACCTAGGATCTAAAAAAAAATTGTTAAATTAATAATTTCCAATAAAAAGGATGGTACTCTTTAAAAAACAAGAAGTTTTATCCTAACCACAGGATACTTATTATTATAAAGAGTGGCACATCAACTTAGGTGGATGGTGATCAAGGCCCCGCAACTCAAAAACTACCCTAAATTTAAGTGTAAACTGTGATGGTATTTTTAACTCAAAAAAAAGAATCAATTCAAATTTAAGATTATTTAAAATGTTTAACACTGTAAATAGTGATACTGATGCAAAAATTATATAGCAATGAGGGAATATCAAAGTAATAAGTATTATTGACTATACTAAGTATAGTTACTATTACTGCAGCCATTACTTCTGAGAATAACAGCTCGATAGACGACGGTATCATACATTCATACGGGTTTGTGGTGTGAAGATACCAGCCTTATTTTCCATACTCTTGATAGATATGGTTAAAAGAAAAAAACACAAATCAGGCGCTCATTAAAATGGAAATAATAATGTGTACGAGAATATATCAGACCTAGATCTTTGATACTGCCATACAATTATAATTATAATTATAATTAAGCAATATATATGTTACATACATATCAGCCTTCTTACGGGCTACAAAGTTATTTTTTAGTAATATAAACTGGTTATTGATATTTTTGTCTAGATTATGTAATAAATGTGAGTATAAAATATAGCTTTTCTAATTTTTCATATAATAAAATTACCTAGTGACGACTTGTAAAAGGTATATTTAAATCACGTGATTCATACAAATATTTAATGGTTGGGTGGGTTTTCTATGGTTGGAAAAAGTAGTTCAAACAATTTTTAAGGTTGATGATAAATATAATATATTTACATATGTGTGTGTGTGTGTGCGTATACAGCGTGCATCGTACAGTAACACAATAATAATACCTTAGGCAACAAGCGTAGTAAAGGATTGAACAAAAATATTGAATTTATTGATCCTATTATTAATAATGTTAAAATTATAAATTATTACAAAAATATTCGTCTCTTGGAGCTCTTCGAATATAGTGCGATATGATTAATAGTTTATATATATATATAGAAATATGGGTCTTTGGTAACGAATGAATATTTATAAAAAATGTTTAGGGTAAATAGTGTAAAAATATTAAATGTGTGTCAAGGAAAAATGGTTCAAGTCATGTCAAATACCTACCTAAAAAATAACAGTAATAACAGTTGTTAAAACAAAATATTACAAATCAACAGCTGTGAAAATAGCCATTTAAAAAAAATATTTAATAAATTTAATGGGGAAAAATCGTTTATCAAATATTATTTTGTTAAACGTCAAAAAAAAGTAGATAATAACATAGATATGGACCAAATCAGTTTTCTGAAGGTAAATCATGAAAAGTTAATTTTTTAAGTTAAATAGTTATATTTAAAATATTATAACACTTAAAGATCAATATTGTAATTTTAATTTATAACTTATAAGGAAATGCATTTTAATAACAAATTATATTCGTTATAATAAATTAAATGTTTTATATAAATTCGTATATAAAAAATAAAACTGTTTAATAGCTTATGTTTACAAAAAAAAAAAAAAAATGATAATATGAATTTTTGTAGCTATTTGATAAATACTACTTAGGTAATTACAGAGCAAAACAAAAATATCGAATTTTAATATTTTTTTTCAATTTTTATCAAATACCTTCGTAGTTTCTTTTATTTGGTTATTTTTTCACTAACGATGATTTTTTTTTATATATATATAACTGTTTCTCAATAATTAATATTATGTAATTTTTTATTGTTAATTGTTTATTATAATTATTATTTTAAGTTAATGTACCACGTCATTATGTTTTATGTTATTATTTCATATTATTATCCCTCTGAAAAAAAACAGAATATACTTGAATAAGGCCTCTGACTTACCGCCTTATTCTCGGCGGCCCAAGATCCTAGTTTTAAATCTTAGTATTTGTAATAAATTACTCAACAGACTATAGAAATATTTAAAATTTAATAATTTAATAAATGCATTATTTAGGTTTTTAATATTAATTAAGCTACGAGTATTATACGGTAATGACCATGATTTATAAACCACTTATCACTCTGTATAAGTATATGTTATTCTAAAGGGTTGGAGAAATGCCACATCGAATCTATAGTATCGTTGTATATATTTCACGATGACTCATTTATTCATGTATTGCAATTTTTAATTTATGTATTAAATGTTAATAACCGTTTTATTATTTTTTAAATTATCGAACATACAAATTTGCCAACAAGCATATTATCTCTTATAGTGAAATGTAATTTTTGTGATTTAGTGTATTAAATCCAACCACAATAATAATGTAAAAATGTAATGTTTAAATTTCCCTTATAGTACAAATGTATTCAATATCTACTTACAATAGACACCAAGATAATGATCACAATAAGCATTCAGCATTTTAAAAATGTTGAATACCTACTTAGAATTTATAGTTATTATTTTCTGAATTTCAATAATAATTTTATAACAAAAAATAACTATTTCTTAAAATATAATATGTTATTAATGCTGTTGATTTCACTATTTGGTTCCAATTTATAAATGAGTTTTCCTTATATTTATCAGAACTACCTACAAAGAATATCAAAAAAATGACCTTTTAAAGTACTATTTAATTTAAAATGTTTATATTGCTTGTCCAAACATACCGTCTTGATCAGTGGTTTTCAATTTTATAGATACTACAGACCAATAAAAAAATTGCATTTAATCGCTGACTATCCCTTTTTGCCTTTTTTATCACATCTCCTTTACCACCATAATACCTAAAAACAACAAATAAAATGTATCTAATTTGTTAGTAAATATATTTCTAATAATTTTATTTACTATTACTATAGTGTACTTTTACTATTACTATAGTGTACTATATTGAAATTTACAATTTTATATTGTATAATTATTTAAAATATAAAAAATTAAATAGGTAATTATAATTAAATTATTTAGAACCATGGATAACAAGTTTACACATAGTTCAATACATCATTTTTAAATTAAAAAAACACGTTTTAATTCAAAAAAATGAATAATAGATAAAACTGTATTAAAAAATCGAATACATTACCAACTTCTCTCAAGTA
This sequence comes from Aphis craccivora, assembly GCA_009835225.1. Lineage (NCBI taxonomy): Eukaryota > Metazoa > Arthropoda > Insecta > Hemiptera > Aphididae > Aphis > Aphis craccivora. The sequence continues at coordinate 40,944 of VUJU01000288.1, read as the reverse complement.
AAAAATAAAGGAAGAAAAGACGAAATTTACATTAATTATTCAACGTGACTTACCGGTTAAATAAAAATAAAAATTTGAATAATTCCCATAAAATAGAAATATATTTAAAAATTGAATTAAAACATTTTGGATTTAAAAAATATCGTTAAAACGTACAAATGCTATGGTATTCAAATTTTGTTTATTATGAAATAAATTACACGTTGTTAATATACATTTATTTTATTCTTTTTCACTATTAAAATTGTATATTAATATTTTTTTAAATAACTACGGATAAAAAAATAATAATTTATCAATAAAAGTAATCAAATTATTATACTAGTTAAATAATACAATTATTAATATTGAAAATGGAGCCAAAATATGACTTGAAGTTCTCGATAAAAGCAAACCTATGCATAGATATTGTGAATTTGTAAATAATAAATTAAATGTGAGCTAATGTATCAATTACAGACAAATAAATATAATTTCGTATTTAGGTGATCTTCATGTTTACATGACTGTTGAAATATATATTTAAAATATTACCTAAATATTATGTATAGTGAACAATAGTATAAACTTATTGTTGATTTTAAATACTGTATTTTATATCATTTAACAAAAACTACTTTTTTTATTTAAAAAAAACAATTTAATAAAATTTTAATTTTATTTTTTTGTAGACTTATTTCTAATTTACATACTAGAATTTAGTATAATATTTAAATGTGTATACATTATGATAAATAATAATATAAAAGAAATTTATTTATATCCTAAATATTTAATAACAAATTAATAAATTGCCTTTTATTTAATTATTCTTCACATAATATTATTATATAAATGTACTAGGTACAATACTTCTTTGTTTTTCTAGGCTCGTTTGGTATCATTTATAAAGTTTTAATACTTTTAAACTTCAATTTTGTACTATACATATAACCTCTACTACTTACAAATAAATAGAAATCAGTTTAGCACTTTTTTATATTTAAAATAATATCCTCAACTCTGTAAATTACAAAACACCTTTTTATATTGGAATTTGCTACTATAATTATTTCAATTATTATATAAAGGTGATTTATTGTTATGTTATTATAGTATTCGCTGCTACAGGCTGTGGTAGAAGCGTGTCAGAAAAAACAGCAATGCAGAGTTCAGCCATCTGTGGGCAAATACGATCCTTGTCCAGGCCACCCAAAGTTCATTCAAGTCGATTATAAATGTCGACCATGTAAGTAATTTTCAACTACATTATAACACTAAACTATAACTCAATTACTTCCATTCTACCGCCGGTCAAATCCGACAGAACTCGATTGCAAGTAGTCATAGTAATTTGCAGGAAGTGCGTTTTACACAATCTAAAAGAAACTTTTTTTTATAGGTAATATAAATTATATTACTAAACAATACAGTGAGGTAAAATTGTAAAACTTAAGATAAAAACTTTATATTTGTAACATAGACGATACACTATACAATTCAATATTTATACAAGCTAATTGGGCCAATCAATTTACCATTACAATAATGATCCGATCATGTTTAAATATTACGTCAAACAGAGTGTATATGAAATACTATTTATTCATTTATTTACACATCGTATTTTAAATGTTTAATCTATTAATCTATATTAAGTTAAATAATATTTAACCATACAGCGTCAGATGTATTTACAAAAACACATAAAATATGCAATATGAGTAATTAAAATGTAAACAAATAAACTAAAACCATTAATTTAATTCATCGAGATAAGCTATTGAGTTTTTTGTTTTCTTAAACTTATACAAAGTTATTAGTAATGCCCGGTAATCAAAACAATCACCAAATATTTGTCTTCGAAGATTGCTATTATACGTCATCGCTGTCATAATAGCATCAATAACAATGTTAAGAAGCTTATATAACAGTTACACAAACTAATGTAATACATTTCGAGTATTCTTAATCATTTCTTTATTTTTGAGTAATGATAGAGTTAAAGGAAAATAAATTATACAACTATATTTTTCACAAATTTAAACTGTTCGTATTTTGATTTTCTTAAAACTGATTAAGTAATTTACAGTTTTGACAAACTCGCAACGCAATAATTAATGTAACAATTTTTTCAACTAGGTAGTTTATGATTTTAACTATACACAACTGAAGTTTGTGACCAAAATTTAAAATGATTTATCTACTTGTATGAAATCAACTGATGTATAGTCATTAAGCTACTACTGCCTTCAAATGAAAATAATTCATTTTTACTGTAAAACTGATAAGTGATAACTAATAAATAGTGCCGAGTGATTTTATGTACATATAGTATTATGAAATATTATTATAATTTATTGATTAATATAAAAGGTCCCCACTTGACTGATAAACGTATACATATTATACTACCCATTTTAATGAAATGAAAATAATAGTATTTTACTAAATTTAAAAATAATGGTGATAATAATATGTACTATATGTATCCCCTTTTTCCAACTATAACGATCGTATACAATTATAAACGATATAATATGCATCATAGTTTCATAAAAATATCATAAGATTATATGATATATAAACATTTTCTTACAAAACTATTTATTAAATATTATTAATCAAGTTTAATTTCCAACACGTAATTATTTGATTATGTTAAATATCAATTTTTATTTTATTGATCAAAACATGACACAATATAGTACTTAATACATTCTATAAGAATAATTTTTTTGACATTTTTTAATAAGATTGATATAAATCCCCGTTGTTAGTAATTATTATTTGCAAAAAAGCTAATCAAATTATAAAAAAACAAATAAATAAATAATTGCATAGTAACGAAATTATGAAAAATTTGACCTGTGGCAAATGTCAACTTTTTAGGTTTTAATTTCTCCAAACAAAATTTATATGCCATTAAAATATTTAACATCCACTATAAGTGCATTTAAATTCGTGTTTAACAAATAAAACCTCTCTAGTCATTTTTATTTGTCACTATAACGTTTTCAGACGAGGAGAAATACTCACTAAATCGATTTTTGATGTTACCAAATCCATTCTCGTACTGTATATAACTACGTTTAACAACACTTGCACTCAGTGGGCACTGAACAACAACAATATATTGTGATGGTGGAGTATGATGAGGGGTGGCAATGTTAGGCGAAGGTCGCAAGGTTCACCTGTACCTTACCTTACCTTACCTTGCCTACAACCACACAAATTCAAATTTAACTCTGTGCCACTGCTTGCGCTCGTATAATATGTGACATTTATGCAAAAATAAAGCAATGTATGTTTCGTTTTATCGTTTGCTCAACCCGAAAAGTTTTGTAATCGGATCATTGTTAAAACTGTGTATCTATGCCTCGTATAATAAACATTTTCCACAGGACGGAACAACCCCCCCCCTTCTCAACCAACGACTCACCCACGCCACAATTCGCAGATTTATGACTACGCTTGTTTTAATACTGTTAGCTTAAATTTATTATGTTCATACTATAACAGAGAGCATAAATTTAATAATAATTATATCAGTTTTAATATTGAGAATAAAAAAAAAATATATGTATATAACGATTATTATAACGGCATAGGAAGTATGCATTTCTTATATGCGTTAAAAATTCAACAAATACCATTTTACATTTATTACATTATAAACAATCAAGAATTAAATAGTGTTTATAATTTACATACCTTGGTACAGAGTTATTATCTATATTATATTATGTTATATTAGTTTTGTATTATATTTAATTTTTTTATAACCTTTATTTTAATGTTTTCATTCAATGAAAATCGACCGTTACAAATTTGCTCCTCGATATTGCGTAACAACTAAGAAAATATAATAAAAATTGATATATGATATTATATACTTAAAAGATATTTTCTTAGTTCATTACAAATATTTGAGTTTTGATTACAATACTTAATAATTTACTAAATAAATAAATAAAAACAATATTATTATATATGTACTATAAAAGGAGTACTGTGAACACTCTTAATTCCGAATTATATTATATTTTATAATAATTTTTTTTTTTTTTTTATTAAATTTGATTTCTCCTCATTCGGAACTTTTGTAATTTTTACCTATGACGTAATGTGATAAAAAACATAAAATATTTAAAGTATTAAAATATTAATAAATATTTTATCATCAGTAAATAATAAACATATAAATCTTAATAACAATTCATATATAGATGCTTACTTACATGATTTTAATTTTTTTTTAATATAAATTATAAATTTATAAATAGGTAATTGAAATTAACGTAGATTCACTATATTATGTATATTGTATGTAACATACCTATTGGAAATCAATCGATAGCCACAATGGTAATCTACTGAATAAAACATTGTGCAATAAAATTACACACGCATATTTTATGCGAGTAAATATTTTATTATGACAAACATATCTAAAAATTTACCTACATCTTACCAGTAATCCATTCCCCTATTAATTATTATATACGTATGTCGTATACTGTATGTAAAATAAAATTTAAATGCTTTAGCTGATTTAATGAATTAAAATACTACTCAAGTAATTTGAATTACTCATTTTGTATTTATTATATAATTTTAACAATATATTCCTATGTAATACAATATATAATACAAACGTTTTAAAAATATTCATTTTTAACTTAAAATTGTTGTACAGCTGAAATGGTTACTTCAGTATTAGTACACACGTGAAGAATATCTAAACGTTTTTAACGAAATGCACAGTATAAAAAAATTTAATGTATAAAAATTAATTAAATACAAACTCAATAACTTGACAAGCATTTTGTTCCAAACTCAATACTGTTTAGAAAAAATTATTTTAAATACTATAAAATCCTCTCGAACCATCACAAAATAAACGGTTACAATGTTTTATACATAAGCTTTTCAATTAACGAATCTATCAATGATATATGTACATAATATCCATTAAACTAACTTTGAAGTTTTGTGTATTAGCACAATAACTACAATAGTTAAAGATAAATAAAAATTCATTAATAATTTTGAATTCATATACCAATTACATAAACGTATTTTAAAGTCAAATCATAAATATAAAATTATATATTAATATAATATAAAATGTAGATTTTACAATGATGTTATGTACTTAAATGCTATTACTTTATTTTTGTTTCCATCAAAATTTCTATAATAGTATTAATTCTATCGACAATAAATAAATATAAATGAATTATGAATTTACGATGAGTATAAAATAATTAAATAATGATAAAAGGTTAAAAACTATATTGCGCTAAGTGAATGAACACCGAGATGATTGACAAAAAATGTCAAATTAACATCAAAATATAACACAACATAAAAAGCATAAAAAAATATTCAAAACCTCTTAAATATTATATTATACTCGATCCTTCTTAATATATACTTTGAAAAACGAGTTTATATTTAATTCTTTTTAAAACAGTCCTCAGAAACCGTGGCCAACCACGTGTGCTGCAGTTTTCATTCATTAATAAATATCGTTTAAAATTTATTTTAACTTTTCGTATTTTTGTCACATGTGAGAGATACAACGTCACTATTAGTTACAAATGTCGATAAAAAAAAAATTATACAGTGAATTTGTTATAAAAATAACTGGGAAGGCTATTATGCATGACATTTTTAATGATCATAAATTCCATAAATTTACAATAATGTTTGAGATAAATATCATGAAACCGTTTACTTTGATAATGACTTTGCTATAACATACTAAAATAATTCATTGCAATTATATTATTTTTTATTTGTGTAAGTTTTAATATACCTAAACTTTCACAAATGAAAGTTAAACTTAATGGAATGCTAGTAACTTTATAATTTATGTACATATATTTTTTTATTTTATTATAACGACCCTATTTGAGAATAACAATATAATTATGAACATTAAATTCGTTAATACTATAAATAATTATATAAATATTTTATTTCATATCAAACTAATATTTAAGTGTAGATAATTTACATTAAAAAGAAAAAGAAAACTATGAAATATTATAATTAGGTATGTCTTATTATATTATAACAATGTAAATACTAAATACTATAATGTCTTGAAATTAGATTCTAAAAAACTTACATGATATTTTTTTATGATTTCCATAACATTTTTGATTTTAGATTGTCCCGTTATATACAAAAAATTTGGTTTGAAAAATTAATACTGTGCTTGTAGTCTGTCTGTTTTAATTTTAAATTATACACATACATGCAAATATACGTTGATTAATAATATATTAAACTAAAATTTTGTTGAGCTTGTGGGTTATTCTATCGGTTTTGGTCACAAAACTGTGTTTTGACTTGAGTAATGGGTAATGACAAATCAGTAAAGTGGTCTGTAAAATTAATTTAACAAAGCGTGTAACAAATAATTAATGAAGGTGTTCAGAGCATTATTTTTGACGATAACAAGTACAGAGTCTCGTGTAAAATTTAATTTAAAATTGTTTTGTGTAGGTGGAAGTGAAAAAAAGTAAAATACTTCAATGACACGATTATGGTCGCTCATCTCGCTTCATTCGTATAACCATAGAAATTCTTATCACATTGTAACATTCGTTACACACTATATGATTGACTAATACAAAATTACACATTCAACACTTTTTACACGTTCAAATTACTATCTAATATATTAAAGTGACACACGGCAGGTAGTTCGACGACACTAACCATTAATACGAGTAAGCTCAGCACACTTATTTAACAGTCATCTCCAAAGAATTAAAGTATTATTTTAAATATAATGACTATTATAGATATATAAACCAAACGTGTATTAAGTATTATTGATAAACACCTCATACACAATGCTCTAAACTCCAGCTACGGAAAACTTATCCATGAGAAATAAAAAACCTTCTCTGGATAACTATAATATCGTAACAAGGTTCCCCCAACTGCGTTACAGCATAATAAAGAAGTATATTTTTTATCATTTTAAATAGACGATAACCGCTATTCGAATCAAAAAAATTATACCTCGGTGTGTTATCAATGTGTTAATTTATATTATACGTCTATTTTTTTCCATAATTTTGTTTCTACTTTTTAAGTTGTTATTTTTTGTGATTGTATAAAAAATTACAAAAATGACCTGAAAAACTATATTTAGTTGTTAATATTTTAAATACGAAAATACTACAACAAATTCCCAAGAAAACAATCTAATATAATTCTGTCGTTTTATTCAGCCTAAAACATTCAATTACCATATAAGCAATCATGTTCAGAACATAAAATTATGTTAAACAACAATCTTGTACACATACCTTTTAGCCTTTCAGGCATTCATAAAGTAGGTATTAAATCGTATACCTCATTATGAAGAATAACAGACAACCAAAACAAAAAGCGAACAACAGTTTAAGTAGTAATGGTGAAAAAAAAATACGAAATGTAAATAACCCAATTATTCATGAATCCTCGAATAATATCCCAATATCCAGGCGTAAAACACGAAATTGAATTATGTAGGTACTTAGTAAATTCTACTATACTTAGATTAAAAACAAACAAACGATTAGTATACGGAAAAAAAAATGGAAAATTTTTGTTTTACAATACTTGTTTTTAATACCTAGATTAATTTATATAAATAAATTTATTATAAAAAAAATAATTTTAAATTCTGAGCGTAGCGTTAAATGTATTGATTTCATGATGTATTTTTAAAAATTAGATCTAATTTGTTATTTAGAGAGCTCAAACTTAAAAATTACCAGCACTTATTTTTAAAATTAAGAAAAACAAACGAAAAATTAAACAAAACCGGACATTTTCTTGCAAATTAAATTTAAATTTATTTTTTTTCATTTAACTCAAAAACAAATTACCATAGTTACATGAAATTTTCATCAAATATTTATATTATAGTTTATCATTAATCAAGATAACATTTTCAAAATATTTTAACCAATTTCGAATTGTTTATAGGCATAAAAAATTTTCTTTTTTTGATTAAAAATTATTTACAGAGTAGAAATACTTGAAAATTTAATGCAAAGGTTCCTCGTAAGTTATTATTTTTAAATCAAAAATATCGAAAATCTAGTCATAGTATTTTTTTATAAGCGTTTTAAGTTAAAATGTTTATAAAAATTAAAAATCACGAAAATAAATAAATTATTTAATAGTTGGAAATTCATAAAAATTTTTGATTTTATATCTATGATTTACAACTATAGAATGTCATTCGTATATTTTCCAACCTATATATGAACAAAATAACTCTACTGGAAAGACAAATTAATCTGTTACGAGCATTTAAATTTCAAATGTTAATGACATTTGATATTCATCTGTAAAATAATTAATTCTCCCCGAGCAATTTTTGATATTTTATTGTATTTCAAAAAAAAATAATAATAGAAACTTAAAATTTTCACCTAACATTTATTTCATCATTTTCATTAACATTTTAAACATTTTAAACATTTTTAAAAATTCTTTTTGAATTATTTATAAGAAAAAAAATTGTTCACTGGATCAAAATTCTTGAAAGTTTAGTAAAAGATGGTCAATGATCATCTTATATGTGTGTAAAATATTAAAAATACATAAAAAAATTATTTTAATTAGGTACATTTGAAGTCAGAATTTTAACAAAATTGCGTACCTATTCAAACAATAAATTTAATAATTATATTTTAATTATTTTGTTATAGTTTTTTACTGAATTATGATATTTACAGAAACATTTTACTAAATTTTAAGTCATATGGTTGTTAAACTTATAAACCTATTGGCATTGATTATAAAATATATCAATGCTATTAGTATTTTGTAAATTGTTTATATATCACTATCTATACCTAAGTTCTTATAAATTATCTTACAATAATAATATATCTTTTTAAATTAATGTTTAAAAAACTTTGTTGAAAGAATAAAAAAGTCATATATGTTGATATAATACGGTATAAATATGTATATATATATTATACACATATGAAAAATACTAATAATATAATAAATGCAACATTTTCGGAAAAATATATTGTCCTACTATAATACTAAAAGTAAAATAAATTACTAGCTAATAGCTATACCAAATAAATGTATAACTTGGTGGTATAAGCTGTTGGACTATTTCCGCCCAGAATCGTTTTTCATATACAATTATATATCATTGAATTCAAATTTAACACATCTATAATACTAACCCACTAAGCACTCAATATACCTACGGCAGAACGGTACCCATTTACCTACCTTCTTCTTGTTGCTTCGTAAATACGGTACGTTGGTTAGATATATTGTTTTCTTTTCATTTTACTTTATAAACAATTTAGAAGGATATACTTTTATTAATTGCAATTAATAAAATTTATATGGACTCGGCTCTACCTTAATTTTTAGAGATAACATAGAAGCTTATTTTTCGAAATATCACTAACAGGCAACAACAAACGAAAACATCAATTTTCAATCAATAATACTCGTATTTTTAATAGTACCTATATAAAATTAAAATTCAATGAGCAAAGTACATCATAAAATAAAGCAAACCTACCAAGTCTTCTGGGAATTGGTACAAAGTTTTAATAAACTTAAAGAACATTAAAAAAAAATCAATAATTGACAATAATAAAATGCCATACGGAAATAATTACAAAAATAAACATGTAATAGGATAAGTATACTCTATAGATAGTTAGTGCTCCCTATACGTCATTTATAATTCTAATACAATTAAATCAATAATTATTAATATCACTTACCTAATCTAATTTTATGAAATATGTTTATAATAAATTATTAATTGCATAACTAAAATGACAAATACATTCAACAACAACACCTGATAATATTATTATTATTATTATTGACTTCCGTGTAGTATTCAATAGGTATACAAAATAATATTATTAATTAATTTGAATGTCAATAAAACAATAATATTTTACTTAAAATTATTTTATTATTTATAACAAGGTGTTATCTCGTCGAATTTTACACGAAGATATCTTCAAATATCGTGTTTATAAAAACAATAATTATATTGTTGTATTGTAAAACGGATAAAACATTATGTTTCAACATTTCAGCATCGGTATTACATAGTTTAGCAAAAATCGCTACAATATATTTAATACTTATAATATAATATTATTATTCATGTACAAATACCAGATATATTATATTTTATCATAATCATAAGATTCGATCCTAATTTTAAAAGTTATGATTAAAAACTATAATACATTAAAATATTATTAGCTTATTCAGTACCTAATGGAGTTATTTGTAATATAATTTGCAATGATTAAATAGGTTTCAATTAAAACCATATATAGATCAATATTCTCAGCTTTGCACAAAGTAAACTTGATGTGTGGTATACGTAATAAATAATATAGGTACTCACCATGACTAGGACGAGTATATAATATTAATATATTATCATGGTTTTATTTTTTAAAACAAGCATATGATACTCTGTTATTAGAAGTTTAAACTCCATTATTCAAATTCAATAACAAAATAAATAATTGAATAGGTGGCTATCCATCCTTATGATAGTATTACTTTGGTTAATTAATGAATATTATATCCCGGTATCAAATAATATAACAAACAATGAGATTATTATATTTTTTGATAAAACCGATTTGATTTAATAATATTTTGATCACAGTTAAACAAGAAATTACGTGATGTACAATTATTCAATGTCGAACTCAATGAAATTCAAATCTTTTATTTATTTTATTATCGTCAACACATAACGATTACCTACTTATTCACCTACTAATAAGTTTCATTAACTTGTTTTCATTTTTTTTTTTTTTTACATATATTATATATATTATATCGCACGTATTTGCCCATAATATAAAATGAATGAACAAATATGTAAAATGTACTAGTATTATCCATTTCATTTTTTTATGAAGAGAAAATTATGCAAGACGGACATCCTTCCCATGCCGAGGAAAACTTATCGAGCATTATTCATTCAAATCAAATGGCGCACCACTGGGGTCCATGATTTACATAAACTTACATTCTGAACACATACGACCTCTTGTATGATAGGGGTATAGTTGATAGCTGCAAACACACTTCGGGTTTTGGTTGAATAATTTACATTATTATAACCATGTGCATTGAGAGCGTTATTATAATGTTCACCTATAATATTGGCCAGAGATGGTGGCACGGGTGGCTGGATGGTAAAATATGCGCTAGTAGGATTGCAAGATTATCAACCAAGTTATCGCCAAGTTTTCCTACCTCCCTGCTAACACTCAAAATTAATTTAAGTAAAACTAAATAATATCACAAAATATATCACCATGATATAAATTTATATCATATATATTTTCTGTCTTCTATAAAACCTTTGTCGCTATAAATGAGATGCTTGGACAGTTTCAATGTTTATAAACAAAACGCGATCATAATATACCTGCATAACGATAAAAAGTTTACTGAGATTTTATACAATTTTTTTTAATATCTTTTATTATAAAACATAAACATAACAATTCATAATATTCGTTTCATAAATATCTAAGTACAAGAAAAATAATGAATTTCAGCTATTCTTTATAGAAAGATAACCTTACACGTTTTACAAAATTTAATTTTGAAGCTATTCAAAAATATTTTATTTATAAATATTAAATATCCAATGCAATTTTAATATAGGTATACATTAAAATACTTACACTCAATACACAGCACACAAGGTGAAACCCCATTATTCGGATTATAGTATTTTTAACCTGCAATTTCCATTTGTGTATCACTATTTAAATAAATACGACAAGTTTATTTGCATTGCATTACCCGTAAATTATAACCTGTGATGCCAATACTTAAGCTGGTCTAAACATTTTGTTCAGATCGTCCAACCGTATCTATAAATTCTCATAAGCGTATCGCCATGACATTAGACCCATGATAAAGTGGCTGACCTACCACTCTCCTCGAATTTTCCCACTTTATCATAGGTTATAGAGAAGTATATTGAATTATTGACTTAAGCCCTTGAGATTTATTTCGTTTAGCCACAAATGTCTTACCGAGAATAATTTTCAGTCTAAAATGTCAAAAACGTCTGTGCGTTTTGTTTAGGGTAGGAAATAATATACCTCATATTTATTTTGGTCATCACTTGAAAATCTGCATAACCATTATTTTACGCAAATATTTCATTAATAGTTGACACATATACCCTTAATACATAAATATATAAAATATGCTTAAATAAGTAAATAACAAATTTTAAAAAACTATTTATTTTCCATTTTTATTGGTCTATTTTTTACACTAAATTTAAAGGAACAATAAATATATCAATTTGCCGAAAACATCGCATTTTAAAATAGCATTGTGCTTATAAAATATTATAATATACGTTAAAAGTCTATTCAAATAATATTTTTAAATATATATATACAAGTAGTTTTTTAAATTGTTATTGATAAAATCATATTTTTTTAATTAATTTTTCCAAAAATGGAAATAAAAGAAATAAAAAATAATCATAGATAGGTACTTATAACTGCAACTTTGTGCTTTGCAATCATCTAACATATTTTCTGCAAATACTTTTGATACATTTGGTATTTGCTTTAAATATGCTTAAAAATATTAACTATTTTTTACTTAAAGTTTTTCACTAGTTTTAAATAAAAATTTCATACTTGTTTCTCTACGCTCTTTGAATGCAGACGAGAATAAAAGATAAAATTATTCTTGACATATAAACAACTGTAAAATATAAGTATAACGATGAGTATAATATTATATTCTTTAATCGCTCGTTGAAATAGAAAATTATAAATAAGAAGGATAAATTTTTGTGGGGGTCTCATTGGAAAGACACGAGATTAAATTCCGATTCGCCTTTCCCTTTTGTTCGGGGTCTATCTCCGACACTGCTCTTAATCCTTCTATGAGTATTCAGGAATTTAATTACTATAAATTTATAAGTACACTGCTTATAAAATTGTATTCTCCAACATATATTATAACATTCTCGCAAACGACTCAATTGCTACGTTTAATACAACCATCTGTACAAAACTTTTTATACACATGTATCTCATAAAATAATAAATAATATAAAACATTACTGTTTTGTTTAATTTTAAAAATGACAGACATGCATTTTTTACATAATAATTCCAAACATACTGTTTCCACACCTAAAGTTGTGATAAAAAATAATAGTAATTTTTACTAATTAGTATACAACTTATTGTACGTCGTGTAACCAATTATTAATATAAAAATAATTTATTTTGGATTTCATAAACGTTTTTGTCCTGGCGGCTTTGTGACGTCGAAAAATTGTTATAAAATAAAAGTTATACACACTCATTTGTCAAACAACCCATTCAACTTATCCGTTTCATCCATCTCCGACATTATTTCAAACTTTTTAATCGATTTTTTTTTTCATCCCTCTTAAGGTTAGACGCTACTGGCGAATAAACAACGTGCATTTTATTTGCTAGTATTGTCATTTGCCAACCACGTCATTGTCGAAATGATTTTTAGACCGAGTGTATGTGAATTTTTATAATTTAAATTAAGGTCATGCATCATCATAACCGTAATGTTATTATAGCAAGTAGTTTAGATATAAAATATGTTATCGACTACATCAGATGGTCTTTTCTCTAATTATGTACCACTATAGTTAATGACCAACCATCATGACATAAACATAAACAAATATATCAATGTTAGTAAACTTGCAACGAATTAATATAAAATATTTTCATTTTTTATACCTACTGTAAATTATCAAGGATTTTGTTAAAAAATAAAAATACATATCCATCGTGATGTTGAATTATAATAAATATCAAAATCAAACACAAATAAAAACTACTCTTTATAATATCATCATTCATCAATAGTATACTTATTATTTTCAAATAAACTGTGTCATGATAAGTTCAAATATTTTAGATCTATTGAAAGTACAATAAGTCACTTAGTGAGAAAATAATGAATCAATCAAAGTAAAATTACGTCAAAGCCTATAAATGCATAAAATGAAATACCTATGCATTCAGGCAATCGTATTTATCGAGAATTAGAACTTTTAATCATATATAATATTATACGTTTAGCCCAAGCTCTAAAATTGTATCAAAGAAAACAAATTAGTAATAATATATATATATACATATACTGCAAAAATCCATTACAGCTTTAAATGAATTAGGTATAGTAATTGCGAATTTGGTCGATTATTGTATGATGCTCTCTGTGGTCGATTGATTGTGTGTTTAGCGGATAAAATCTGTTCAAATCGAGATTAATACTAAAATAATCGTGCAAGTTATCCAGTCATAAACCTATAGCGGTGAGCATTTAGAATCCAGTCAAATAAATTAAATGCTTTAAATTTAACCATAAAAGATAAAAAAAAATAAAATATTTCATATTTTTATCTCATATTGTCCAAATGTTCACTATACTAAATTTATATTTTAGAATAATGTTATATAAACATTAAATATTTTCGAAATTAATTTTTTTGATAATTACTAATAGTTAATGAATCGAGTGTTAATCTATTGAAAATATTATAATGGCTATGAAAGTGATAGAAGTGTTAACGAGCTATTTCATTGAATTTGGGGCGTCGGAAGTATTATATTATTAGGTGATAATGGCCGACCGTTTGTCCGCTGGTTTAATGAATTTAAAATATTTCGTGATGTGAAATATATTAATCGATAAAATTTCCCACCGTACAGACTCTAAATATAACTGGATTTCAACGAGTTTAGAGAGTATTAATAATCACAATTTTATAAAAAAAAAAAAAAAAAAAAAATGTAAATATACGTTTTGTGAATAAACATAATATTTAAATGAGGTTATTCAATTGAAAATGTACGAAATTTTAAACGGTCTCTTCGAAATACGCCACCAGTATTGCTAGCGTCAGTATTGTTATGTTGTGGAAATAATATTTAACATTTACTGGCGTAGTCGAAAAACAAATGAACATCTAACACATAAATGTGTATCGAACCGTTATAGACTTTCATTTGACACGATTTAGTAATTATTGCACAGCGTATATTCCCATCATATATGATCTGTGAGGCGTAATGGGACATACAAATTATTTATAAAAACGTGCTTCATCGCAGTGCGGACGATATGGATGCGGATGGCCATGACAGTTTTATTCGTTAGAAACTAGAATAAAACTTAATCGTAAGCTAATGTATTATTTATATAGGAACATCAGGATAATTCAGTTGTCAGAGGCATTCGTGATTGAAACTTTAAGGAAAAAGTAATTCGCAACAAATTGGCTGACAAAACGGTTTACGTTGTTTTGATATTCGTATACAATGAAAATAACGACAAACCAAAAAAAGAACGCCTTCTTTTCACTTCTCCGCTCTTCTATCTCAATAACACACGTACACTAACTCCAAAATGCACCGAAACACCTGAAACACATCTCACGTATACTGATCCGAAAAACACCCAAATTCGTCTTAGAGAAGTGACGTGACGATTTAGTGCTCTTTTCTACATAATGCACACTTGAAGCGTTGATTTAACGCATCGGTAACGACGGTAACTTGTTATTAAAACTTCGATAGAAATAGTATGTACCTGTGGTTTTTATTTTAATTAATTAAGTGTTAATGAATAAATCAATTCTAAAAATCTCATGCTAGGTTAGATTTTAGTTTTTTTAAACAGTCGATTTTTAAAATTTCTCAATACAAGAAAATCGCGATAAGCACAGATTTATTCTGTAGACACGTACACTAGATGGTTTAATATTATATATATATATATTTTTAACTATACTGAAAAAAAATTATTATAAACTCATCGATTATTTAATTGTTTGTGTTTGAAAAGCTTATCCTCTCATAGGATGACTCAGGTGGTCTACTGCTGGTGAAAATATTTTAACTCAACTACAATATAAGGTCGTAAATCCCTACAAAAAAGGTTTAGGTACATTTCTCAATTTTTAAATATTTTAACCGTATTAGAAAAACTAAATTATTATATTTTTTGGTATTATTTATTTACCTATCAAAACTTGAAATAAAAAAAAAAAAAACACTGTTTTCGTTTTTCTCGAGAATGAAAATAGCAATCATGTATTGAGCTTATAAGAATTATTGTAGAGGGCAGAGTCGTACTAATAATAAATTAATAGGTTATATGCTATGAGTAAAAACATGGCGAGGAACATGTTTAAGAGGAACTTGTTACTACAAACATCGATAACAGCTTGTTGCAGTGATTAATATATAAATATTGTTAAGGTCAAGACTCGTAGAAACAAAAAATATAATAATAAATTAAATAAAAATACATGAAGTATATATAATATTTGAAGCGACAACAGATGATAAGATATGGTCGGTATTCCGACAACCCATTTAGCTAACAACAACAGGTGACAACTAAAAAAAAATAAAAGGATTAAATACATATTAATGGTATGGTCAACTGGGGTTGTCGGAAATTTCACAATTATTATCGTCGCGCGTCGTTTCATTCAAATGCCGCAAGAATTAAACCCCAAAAATCATGGTTTGTTATATAATATACTTATAAATAAATACATTTTATGTGAATTTAAAGCGTGAAAAACGTCCGGATAAACTACGCCGCATAAAGTAAACCTAGCTAGCTCCGCTCAGTTTCGTTTTTCGAATGCGATGATTTATAATAATAATACGACACTGGATTGTTCTGGGTGAACGTAGCGAGACGAGTGTCTAATACCACAGTCTCCGTACCATGCCGTTTCTTTTTGTTCTGTATATAATATACCTAATACTGATTGTTTTTTTTTCGCGTGTTGCGTTGAACTCGGCTATTAATCATTATAATCAACTGTTTGTTTTTGACTTAAACCTTTTATTCCTGAATTCGTTTTTTTCTTCAAAATAAGTTAAAAGTAAATATATTATTATAAGTAAAAGTTAAAAGTATACTCATATGTATAAATACATAGATAGATATATGGAACATTTCGGTAAAGTTTCCATAAAATCATAACCTAATATTTTAAGTTTAATTAATATAATCATAGCACTCGATTTGAGGTTATTCAACATAATTTAGTTACTTTAATTGAAATCCACAATAAAATAAAATGCGATTTCTTAAAACTAGAAATAAAATCTATCTTAAGTAGAAATAAACTTAAGTTTCATGTTCGCCACATGGGTGTACCTTCTCAGAATTAAATTTTTATATGAGAGTTTTAAAATCAATTATTTTATAGTTAGTATTTTAACCACTTGTAAATAAACAACATTTAACTGTTTTAACTATTAATATTTACATTTAGTCTAGTATGTTACTAAATGATTATTAACTTTTCATCAAACTAATTAATATGTATGTTTAATTTAAAAATTACCTAGATAATAAAATCTAGTTTACAAGGAAGTTACCAATTTCTTATTTGGTATTGAAATATTTCAATGATATTAAATAAAATTCAATTATCTAATACTGGAAGATGATTTTCACTGTAGAATTAATATTCTTAAAGTAAAAAAAAAAAAACATTTGGCTGAGGTTGATTTGAATCCCTGGTAAAGTTTCATCGCATTGATATTAAATACAGCTAGTATATATGTGAAAATTAAACCTATGTTAAGTGATAGGTAATAATTAAAACGCTGTCTATCTCTGATGCTATGTGACAGTAACAAATAATACATAACGAGGGAATATGAGAACATTTTAATTTTAATAATATTAGACAACACACTTAATAAAGTATACATGATACAATTTAATGTGCAATGAAATAAAATGTTAATATAATGTATTATTTTACTTTTACTTTACCGATAACATAGTAGCAATACACAGATCAAGCGATGAAACAAAACTACTTCAGCACACGAATATGTATTATACTGAATGATTATATTATTATAAATTGTATTAAGTAATAAAAATATGGTTATATTTATGTGATAGAAGTCAGTAATAATTTAGAATGAATGTAAAGTGACACATGTTTAAAGCCAATATATATAGAATATAAGATATATTATTATAATAGTAAAATATAAATACTGTGATGGTGTGAAACATGTTGATTTTAATTAATGCATATAATATTGTATAATCGCCGTATCAACTATTAATAATAATTGGTAAACAAATATTATGTGTCTTGTAATTGACACAAACATCATTGTAAAATCAATGCATTCATCACTCCGCTCAGAATGTAAAATTTAAATTTAGTACGAAACAAATCCTATTTCAGATGTATTTAAACAATAGTTATTATAATTTTAAAACATTTTATTTTAAGCAACACAAAAGAAACGGTAGTTTTAAATAAAAAAAATTGTTTAATGGTACATTTTAAATTGTAAAAACTAAGAATAAAGATAAAAAAATAATTTTTACAATTCTTTTTTCCTAATCAACTTTCTTAAAACACCGAATGAATGAATGGGTGTAAACAACATTTTTATAAAACACAATTTTCAATTAAGGTACAGAAACTACTTTAATTATCTAAAATAGTATTCAAAGATAAAATGAGTTAAAACACTGAAAAAAGTTTTAGGTTTGAATTTTACAACTACAAGAATACACACATTGAACATTGAATAGTAAATTTAATAACATTGAAAAACCCGTTTTTGAACGACTTTTACAACAGCGTACGTACATTACCACGTTTAGGATTATTATTTTCGTTTTTCTCAACGTTTAATTTTTCACTAAAAAATCTAAAATCAATAAACTTTTTTCGTCACCTGCTACCTTGTACCTACCTTGATGATAATATTATATATTATACATATTTTAGTGTGACTCGTTCTGATATCGATTGTATTAATTTGTTAACAGTCGAGTTCAGGAGTAAAGTGGCATGTGAAAATGAGGTGGTCAACTTACAGTGCAATCCAAATTCACGGTTAGCCATGTTCTCGGCGAGCTATGGCCGGACAGAGTACGAGAGTATTCAATGTCCACAACCACAAGGCGTTCCTGAAGAAAGTAAATATCATAGTATTGTTATTAATTTTTTTCCTGGCTGTTCCAACTCAAAAATGTATTATTTTCATTAGAGCTATTTAAAAAAATTCAACACATTTTATATTGACTAATAAAATTTGAATAAACGAATTATGGAAATAATTTTGGTAATTCCCATAAAATAAGTAAATTATCACTATACCTACGTTTTGATTGTTGCTTACATTGTTAAAATATTTTTTTCGATTTAGAATGGATAACTACAAAAAAATATAATAGTTATTAGTAATTAATAATTGAACTATATTTTTAAATTAAACAAGTAAAATAATGGTGCAAAATCATTTATTTTTTATTTTTAAATTGTTAAGATCTTGAACTGAATAGTCTATATTTTTTAATGATATTATTATACTTGTATTATTACCATCAATCCGTTTTGTAGACACAATTTTACGGTAGTGTTAAAAATGTATTATAGACCCTGTTGAAATGTTAAATTTTTTTCCAGCATGCTTGGTGAGTTACGCGACGGAGACCGTGATGACTGTGTGCCACGGCAAGAGAAATTGCAGACTGGCGGCGGATGCAGCTACATTTGGAAACCCTTGCAAACCAGCTTCCAGGATGTACTTGAAAGTCGTCTACAACTGCGGTGAGTATCTGAGCTATTCCGTTGTAAAATTTGCATCATAATACAGTAGATCGACAATAGAGTAATGAACCCATAAAAGCATAAAAATAAAAAAATTAATGAACGTTTTTTATCATCGTGTATTAAATTTCTTACATCATATATTGCCAATTTTATAACTCGTGAATGTTAACCTATGTGTTAATAAATATACTAGATTCCGGGGTAGCTCCAACTGGGGGTAGCCCCTCCCTCCACACCAGAACGTATTTCTAAAAACGTGTATACTATTAAAAACAAAATTGTAAAAAAAAACAGTATACCATCGATTATTAGTACTAATGTGTAATTAAGGATGTATACCTTTATACACTCAATGAAATATAAATAAACTGTAATAATATAAAAATATACTATAGTATAATATTATTATAAATATTATAACCAATCAAGTCTGAACTCTGCTTGACGACAGTATTCATAGGGCATAATTCTATTCAAATAATAATATACGTGTATAAATCCTCCCTTACTATTACAGAGACACTAATATTATGGACATATTATACACTAATATATGTATAGGGTATTAAGTACTTACAAGTTACTAGTCCGTAGATCATAGGTAATCATGCACGCTATGTACTATTTAGTAATCAGATCTTGTTTTCAGATATCGTTAAGAACGTTAAAAATCAATTAGAGAATTCCATAAATAGGAAACACTGAATTGGTCCCCATGTAAACGTAAACTGTACAAATGATTGATAACTATATCAATTAAAAATTACTTATCGTCATATAACTGTTCAGATTATTTTAATTATTTTGCATACGTAAAAATAGATTAAAAATATCTGATGAGTGATTATCCGCCAAAAATATGGACACATAATTATTTTCATCTACTTTAAAACGATATTGTGACGATAAATGTTTGTTGGGATTTGTTTGACGGTAGATTTAATTCAGAATTTTATTCCGTCTTCAGAAATATTTTTTTTTTCATTAAAAAAGTTATCTTATGTGAAATATATCTTTAACAAAGAAGCACACTTAAAGTCAAGAAGAACAACTGAAAATGAAAAGTTAATTGGTGAACAAAATTAATGAAAAAAATGAATGACTGCCAAATTCCGAGTAAACAATTCATACAAATTAATGTATACTACATTAATTGTTTTTTATAATATTTAATTTCAATTAATTTCGACTCACCTATTTTATATTGAGTTAGATTATTATTACATACCACTCTATTATTACTAGTATTGACAAATACATAAGTGTCGACTGTGTCGTACATACCTTATTACTTATATTTATAAACTAGAAATACACGCCATGTGTTTAACTTAGAAACTGGTGTCGAGTTTAATATAATATATATATTTTTTTTTTTACAATCATATGATTATAAAAACGAAAGTGCACAGAAAACAATTCGTATATAACCCATATACTACCCAAGAAACCAATTCAGTAACTGTATTGGGAATCAACTCAAAGACGTCCCTTGAAATAAACAATTATATACTTGCATAGGTAGTTGTATTAAAATATTTTTATAAAAAAATATATATGAAAAATAATAACCAGTAAAAGTAATTTTCAAAAGTCTAAAAAAAAATAATATGACATTAGCACATGGGTACAATGGTGAACCATTCTATGCATCTAACTTAAAAAATAAGTAGAAGCACTGAGCACATATGCTAAAACATCTAAAGAATTTGTATGAATCATCAGTCCTTCTAGTTGCGACCTCCTCACAAATCATTTTAACATGAAATACTTTTACGTGAATACACCTTATGTATGTAGAAAGATACCCTACCCGTAATGCATTCCCGGAAAACGTATTGATGAAAAGCAAATATACTCGTCCAAAACGTTTACATTTCCCGCTTTCAAAAAGAGACATGTTTTAGTGTACCATATTTTCTCAAACTCAAATTATTATTATTAAATAAAGCAACTATATAGTTCGCTACCTCGTGTCTGTGTATAATAATATGATTTACTTATATACTATTATACTCACTACACTATCAATAACGCATTACATTTTTGAGTTATTAATATTACATTTAGTAAATATTTTTAGACTTGTACATAGAATTCCCGGTATAAGATTAATATATTCCAAAAGCTGTAATATTTTTCCTTATTTTCATTGATTCAAAATTGTTATAGGTTTCCTAATACAATACCATAATTATTTTAGTGAGATAGTTTCTATTTTTTTTTTTCTGTTTTATATAACACATAATGTTTCTATAATAATAATGTGTTCACTGTTTTCTTCAACAACTATTTAACTAATACTAATTAAATTTTCATAAAATAATCCTTATGCATCATTAATTTAAAAAAAATAAATCTAAATTTTTAACTAAATATAGGTTATAGATACTACTAATATTAAAAACGATAAAGTCAATATTCTAAACTTATACATCTGATTATAATAATTTATTAAATAGTCATTTATTACATTAAACAATATTTTTTATACATTAATTGATCTATTACAACATTTAAACCCATATATTTTTTCCTTTTATGTTTTTCATTATTCGATATAATATAATTTAGTATTACCTACTATTAAAAGTTACAGCTTTAATTATTTATATTAATTTTAAAATTTCCATTTGATAAATTAATTAAAACAAATTTATAACGAAATTGCACATATTCTATATTCCTTTGTTATAGGTTAAATAAGTTAGTGTAATAGTTATATACAATATGTATGATAAACTTACATAAAAGTACTTTTCCATTTATTTAATAGTTTTCTGGTTTACTCCTACTCTATATTTATTCTAATCTACTTATCATCTTTTGGCGATTCTTGCTGAGTTATAAAAAATATATACGTTTTTATGAAGTTTCTATTACTAATCCATCATTTCATGTACTCTATCTACTTTCAAAATATTACATTTCATAATAATTACTTAATGTGACTATATATAGTATTAGACAGCACTTATTGATGTACATATATAATATATAATATATATATATATATATATATATATATATATTACTATTACTAATACTTTTAAAAAGCAATTTTCAAAAGCACGTTCACTTGAAGTTTTTACTAGGATGAAAAAAGTTCAACTGTTTTTCTTTAAGTACTTAATACATTTTATATTAATGGAACTACCCGTATAATTAAAAAAAAAAAAAAACCTATATTAAATTTCTAAATAAAAAACTAATATTTAAAATATTTTTCTGATAAAATATTCTTACTAAACGTGTAATATGTATTAGGGATCAATTCTAAATGGTTAATAAAAATAACCAACAATACTCATACATACAATAATACATTATAATATTATAAAAAAAATATGTATCTAGTTGAAAAAATAGATCGAATTTAAAATGGCGTTTTTAATACCCCTTGGAGTGTACTAGTCTATTTTATTTGAAACGGTATTTTACATGATGAACGATCCCATTTGAACCATAAACACAAAAAAAAAAGTGATAAGACCCAGTGTTAACAATATAATATATCATAGACTAATCTACATTTTTTCGGTATTGGTTTTTTATAGTGCCCAGGAGAGTGTTAAAAGAACAATTCGAAGAGCCTGCTCATTCTGACGAACCAACTGTAATGGAACTGGACTACTTTGACAACCCTGGTGTAGCCCCCGTACAACCATTCGAATCCTTATCCCATCCCGCCAACGACCCCAGGACTAGGTATAACGATTCGACCGCCGATCCCGTTGGGCATGAAAATTCATCTAGTTCATCACTGGGTAAGCATAAAGATTATTGGTTTATTATTGTTTCTAACACAAACATATCAGTAATGGAAAAATGTGGATATGGTTCTCGAATAACAAAAAATACTTACAGCGTATTAGATTATATTTGTACTTTGTGGGGTATCTAACAAAGGTATTTTGATTTAAAATTACAAGGAAACCGCAACAATACCCCACCACTTTAAATTAGTAATTCCTCGTGGGACATATTCTACAAAATACAAATTACGTTAATACAGTGAACTTGTTGAAGAATATTCAATTTTTAATTTTTCAAAAACGAATATAAAGTAAACCATTTAAATAATTCCAACTATAATTATTTTACTTAAAATTAATTAATTTTAAACTATTTTCTGTAGTTTTAATTGATTATTAAGCTTTTTTATTTTATAAAAATATTTTTATATTAAAATAATATCAATAAGCATTTTTTAATTGCTGTAATATTTTCATATAATTCAAATATAATTAATGGTTTTTATTCAGTGCACAAAGAGTTAATTGGTAGGCGTTTAAAAATTGTCCGATATAATATTACCTATTCACAAATGTCATTTACAAATATTTCTTTTAATGTTAGACAATTAAACAAATTATTAAATAAAAATATGGGAAATACCGAAGAATACCTAAAACTAACGAACGGGGATTAATAATAAATTAGGAAATTTAATCAATATAACGAAAAGCACCGTTGGCTGTCAATTAAATTTGTTCTATTATAATTTTTTGTCACGTATTACTTCTACTTCTTTTTTGATACAAATTTTAACATATAAATAAAAGAATATTTGAATTTAATTTGTTGAATTTATTGAAATTATTCTAATGTGAATCAGAACAAAATATCTAAGTGTAATTAACCTAACTGTAATGTTTACTATAAATTAAAAAGATAATTCTAAATAAATCTATAATAATTTTAATTGCTTACCTGATAAAACTGATATTTTAAATTGACCCTTGTTAAAACTATTGACTTGTTTATAAGTATGTGTTACTATAATTTTAAAAATAAAATACGATCGGTAAAATTGTATTTATTTCTAAATAAGATAACAACCATACTCCTAGCATATTATAAAATATTACCTAATATTTACCAGTAAACTCTTCAATAAAGTATTCGCAAATTTAAATTATAAAGACTACAGTAAAATTAATAAAAATGTATATTTACCATAATACAATAAATTCTACAATACGGAATAACTTTGTTTCTTTTTTATTAAAACGTATTTTTTCAAAAATTCAAAATTAAATTATATCGAGATGAAAACTACCTAATTATTGAAATATAATTAAGTTTATACTTTCTTAACTATATTATTAAAAATGAGAAAAATATAATAAATTGAAAATATTTCTACCTTAGTTGTGCGTTACATGCTTGCACTAAACAATCTGTTATATTGTAATCTTGTTTAACGTAATTAATTTCAAATAAAAACTATTAAAAGACTCCCCGTGGTTGTCTATAAAATTTGACAAAAGAATTATTCGATTATTTGAGAACACATTATCTTCGTTTTGTCATACTCTTCAGGATAATAATTTAAATATTATAATGGTTTGATGAATATTGCTAATTCTGCTTTTTACTAACCCTTTGACGCTCTATTAATATCATATTACATGCTGATCTTTATTATCACAGCAGGCAATGCAATAAAAATCTAATGTTAATGTTTAATTGTAAAATATCACTAGCGCTAAGTAAACACTATACACACACAACTTAATACTTATTACCTACTTACACTATATTGTCACTTACGCTGCGGCTTATAAGTTATCAGTATTTAGCACACGCGCTGATGCACGGTCATCGCTACCACTGTATAAATGGAACACAACAACTTTCGCTTTTGGGTGAAAAAAAAAATCAAAGAAAATAATTATTGAAAAATCTCATTTCCATATTGTGAACATTAGGTACGATATCTCGGCATACGTATCAACAGTCCACGTCGAATCCGGGACAAAATATTACCACAATCAAAACGGCTGATCCAAATACCGTCTTAGCTAACATCGTTACTTTTGGTTACATTTCTTACAAGATTGTGTACAGTAAGTGAAATATTAATGACTGGTTTGAACGGCAGTGCGGAAATAAGCGTAATCTGTCAACAAAATAAAATAAAATTTAATTAATTTAAAATAAACAATGAAGGTAACTTATTGAAAAATAATTTTATTTAGCGACTAATGGTACTTAACCAAATTAATTTTTCATATTATTATGTAGTACTACATTGTTTCATTAGATATATATAAGATTGGTTAAAATCATTGAAAGTTATCAATAAAGAACAGATTTTTTTAAATTGTTTCAAACTGTTGTTAAAAAATGTTTGAATTAAAAAACTTTTCAATAACTTATCAATTCAGTTATTTCTTTTAACAAATATTTTGATGATATTCACAACAATTGCATCGCTTCCCTGAAATAAATAAGAAGAAAATCTCAAAAAAATAACAACAAAATAAACATAATAAAGTACTAAATTGCTTGTACCTGCAAACCCTCTATAAATATGAGATTCGTGTTTCCGTGTAAAACATTTATAGATAAGCATAACAATTAATACAAGTTTTCTCATAAATTATATAAGTACAGTATAAAATATTATTATTTCAATTTAACTTAAGAAATTCTAATATAAATATTTAGTTTTATGAATATAAAACTAATAAATACATAAATGACTCTAAAAAAACTAAAAACCATGGATTAATGTTAATACTTCTACTAAAATTTTTATATTTAACCATCAAAACTGAACAGATAATAAAATAATCTATATTTATATTATATTATGTTGAAAACTTGAAGTATTTTAATATGAAATAAACACAAAAATATACGTACCAATAAAATACAGCTTAACAACAACAACAAAACTGGGATATCGCTCTGCTATATATCTATTACTTCGATTGTACTTAGTCATTAAGTAGGTAAATGTAATGGATATTTTAAATTTGATTTCAATGATATATAATTATTCCATAGATACAGAAAACCAGGAAAATGATTTTGAGCGAAGCCGGTATGTGTCACTTTATCATTATACCAGCCTCTGTTTCTAAGGCTATTTTATAATTTATTTGTACAACTAGTGCTGTAGATTGGATTGATTTTATCAAAAAGATCACATGAGTTATATAAAAATAATTATATTTTATATTATATCATATATTATTGTTAATAACTTCCAAATCAATACCAGTAAAAAGAAGAATAGTATAAATAAATTGATGATATTAATAAATGTAAATTAGTCAGATATTTTGAAAATTTTCATTGGAAAACAAATAGATATAAATGTTAAAACGAAAAGTTTTATGTTCTTGAGATTAACAACTTTTAAATTATAATGTTAATTGTAATAACTAAAATTTTTATTTTTCGTGTAAGTAACCAATTTTATCAAAATTAAAACTTCAGATATTAATAAACAAAAAAACCATACCCATAGGTATAGTCATATTTTAAATATTTTTAGAATGTTGTGTGATGAACTTTACACAACATTTTCAATCCTTAAGTATTAACATTTACAATTTGATGAAATTTCAACATTTTTATAATTTAGAAGAAATTTAGCCAAAATTTGATTTTACTGAACGCTTATAAAAACTTATGCATATAAATTATTGATACTTTTTAATCACTATACCCATATAAAATTATAA
Organism: Aphis craccivora; assembly: GCA_009835225.1. Lineage (NCBI taxonomy): Eukaryota > Metazoa > Arthropoda > Insecta > Hemiptera > Aphididae > Aphis > Aphis craccivora. Next base: position 13,782 of record VUJU01000288.1, on the reverse strand, counting down.
CATAAATATTTGAGTAAAAAATCTCAAGTACCTGTGTACTGGTTATTTGTTTTTGAATTACATCAAAATTGGTTTTGAGTAACTATTTCTGTTTTTTCGTTATTTTTCGTTGTTTTTCCGTTTAGACCTCAAAAGTATCAACTAGATCCTATTTTTTGCCAGAAACCATCCTTAACGTTGAAATATTTTTTCCATAATATAAAAATTTCTACGGACACAAAAAAAATTTTAAAAACACATATCATTTCAAATCCAATATATTTATCGGTCTACTCAGAGTCTGAAATCAAATGTCACATTATTATTATACATAAAAACACGGTTAAAAATAATTACATTCCATAAAACCGAAGCCAATTACCGTGTAATCACACCGTTCTATCACATTATGAATTTATGATGTCAATAATAATAAATGTTATACGAAGGTTGTAGATATATTATATGCTGCAACCATACAATATCGTACCTAATACTGATAAAAATGTACGCTCAACGAATGGTATCTGATTTTTCACAATGTTTTATTTTGTAAATTCGTTTCCGATCAAAGACCAAAAACTAATATCAATATAATAATATTATACCAAAGTGGCTTTGTTATTATTTTTTTTTTTTATCATTATTACTATTATTATTGAACATCAGACTTTTGTTTATAAAACGTATACCTACTCTGAAATATAGGCATTTAGGTATATTATAACCCAACGGCAGACCTTAAATTAATAAACGCAGCATCAAAGTCAGTATACACTATATATTATTATAAAGGTTGTGTAATGCGGCCGGGGCTGTAGCCTATAACTTCAACACAGTAGTAATCTCACATGCCGTGTACGTTAACCGCTCATAGTGACGCTGGGACTGTGCCTATAATATAGGCAAGACGTAAGTCAAACGATCGAACCACTCTACCATAATAATAATAATAATAATAATAATAATAATAATAATAATATGTTCCGTAATATTATACCCACTTCATTAGTATGCTATCTATAGACGCGCAATACCGATATCTAATGCGGGAAATATTATGTAGTCCCCCGAATGCATACGGATTTGATTTTTGTCCGCCACGTCGTTTCGATATTTAGTTAGGTTATTGACGATGTTTTGCTAGTCGTTTTGTCGTATACGATCTATTATAATGATTATAGGCACTATATTGTGGTTGTACGTGGTGCGTGTAATACGAAAATGATTAATTGTTGATTTTTGTGTATTTTTTGTTTAGAAAAACAAGACAAGTTTTACTTATACTTGGGCGGTGGATTAATTGGCGGCCTGTTGTCCATATTGTGTGTTGTGGCGGCCAAATACGTCTGGCAGCATTCCAGGAGACATTTGGACAACAAACATAAGTCCGATAACACCAGCCATGACATGTCAATCGACCCAAACGCATTTGGCGATAACATTAGCGAAGTAGACGCCGATATTGATCTAACGGATATTACGCAATTTCCCATCACCGTTATACCCACACAACAGTTATCGCCAAGCGAAGTAAGACATTAATTATTATTATGATAATTAAAATTTTCTTTTCGCAAAAGGGCAAAATATGATGTACAAGAAATCAAAATAGAATGTACTAGATGGAACTCTTGAATGATTTTGAGAAAAACTTTAAACTTATGTTTAAGCAATTTAAAACGAATAAGATGTAAAAGAGTACCACCTTTTTATAAACTAATTTATAAATCATTTGACAATTCTAAAATTCAAATATTTACTCAACAATAAATTTAATAAGTATACTCTGCACAAAAAGAGAAAGTTATTTTATTTTTATTTTATACATAATAGGAGGGAGTGATCGCATAATAATTTACTTCTCCTTGGGTATACATATAACCTCTGCAGCCTTATAAATTATATAGGTACATAATCTAGTTGTTTTTTTTTTAAATTTAAACGTTAAAGTACAGAGCACTGTAACCATGGTTTAACATTTTTAATCAAAACTAAACTCTTAAAACTTATCTATATACTACTATAATTTAATTAAAAAAATTACATTCATTGTTCTAAAATGAATAGAAATACATAGTAAACTGCGATTGTTTAGTAAACCTGTACACCAATCCTAAATTGGTACAAAAATGTGTAGATTTACACAACCCGAATGGTTTAAATTCACACACTTACAGAATACAATATGTAAATTCAATTTACTCATAAAAGAGAGTAAATTTGTCCCGATTACGCAATAACTAAATCTGCATAAATGTCATCAGCTAGTAGACCTATGCAAATTAACAATTGCACACAATAATAAGTGTTTAGGTGAACCTCATTGAATCGTAAAAATAAGAAAATAATACAAAAAGGTAACACTAATATGGGTTATGTACTGGGTGTACACTGTACATACTAACTATTATCAGTGTGTTATTTAAATAGACATATAGTTGTATTTCACAAAACTCGAGTTTCTTATTTTACTAAAGAGTAAAAAATGCCTATAACATTTCCTTTTAATATAAAATAATCTAGTTGTGGCCTTTTGTAGTAGCTATAATTGTGAATTAATTTATTGTTTAATCTTTAATGTGTAGTAATTATTTCTTGAGCATACTATGGCATAGAAATGTAAAACAATAACAAATAAGTAAAGCTAATACAGTTCGTAGAAAATTGACTTGGAAAAAAATAAGATATCGCGAAAGACTTGAATTACTTCTAGTACCTTTTTTATGGTAGAAAAAATATATGGGTATTATTTTAAACAATTTATTGTACCTAATGAGAATACGGTTTGTAAAAAAGAAATTAAACATTTCCCATACTGAACAATTTCAATTATTGACTTAAAAGATCTGTTAGATACATCATAAAATGTAAATAACATTATACATTCTTACCAGTTTATCACACAATAAATGGATCAACAAGAAAAGAAAAATTATAAAAATTAAATTTGAAGTTAAGGTATACAATTTTTATAGTAAATTCAAGATGTCTATCAAATTTAAAAATAGAACACATAATATACGATTAAAACAATTTGTGACAAATTTGAAAAATCTAATTGAAGAGGAGTAAAAACATAAAAGATCAGAAACTGCTCGTATTTCGTTTACTTACTTGATCTTCAATAAACAAATAAAACACTACACTTATATACGTTATTTAATATACAATAAATAATAAGTTTACGATAATAATAATAATATGTAAAGAACATTTGATATTCAATTATAATATAAAAATAAAAACTTCTATAATCATTATTATTCATAGTCACGTTAAGTAATGAAAATAAAGTTAAAATTGGTAAATAAAGAAAATTATGAAATACCACTTATATATTATAATTGTTTATCAGATAGCAAATGTATAAACTTATTATATATTTTAATGATCAAGAAAATAATGAAAATCGTCGAAAACCGTCATATTTAATTAATAATACATTTAAAATAATGTATATGCACGTATAATTCTGCTTTGGTTTCTAAAAGATGTTATTAATAAGATTATAAATTTAAATTTAACTTAATTTTTAATTTTATACAGAACAAGTCAGTCATCTCTATCAATTAATAATGTTTTATATACATTTCAATATTATTAAAATTCTGACTAAAAAGTTAACAGATTAATATGCATTGAAATAGTTTCAAATGGAAAACATATCAATAGCGCATAGGCCATTTAAAAAACATAATAATATGTGGTGTTTCAAAAAGATTAATTTTTGAATTTAATGGAAAATGGTTCAATTAGAAAAAAACCCATAATGTATAAATAATGCAACTAGTACCACAGGTTCAATTCATTCGGCGAGGGGGGAATGTTTGTATTGTTATAGTTTGTTATTAAATTTCCAATAAGAACATACGTTGAAAATAAAGTTATTGAGTTGAGTTCTGAAGAAATTATTAAATCTTTATAGTCTATAAAAATAATGTATAATGTATATAAGATCTAGGTGATGTGTTAATTAATACCTACCCTGAAATTGTTACGAAAAACTTTTATGTTCTCAATAATATTGTTATAACAAAATAAACTAGAGATAATTTCTAACATTTAAATACAAAATTAAAATCGTTTTCAAACCTTCTCGTAAATTTATCATACAGAGTCATCATTTAAATACATTTTGTAATTGAAGATTTTTGAACAATAATAATTATATTTATATAAAAATCAAAAATATTTTACAGTAAATAATTTAGAAATATTTTTAAAAAAAAGTTAGATACCATACCTATAAAAAGTAATTTATTTATGTGTGACTACTAAGAGCATTTTTATTATTTTTTTTTTTTATATTATTCATTAAGGTACAATTCTTTTTAATCTAAATAATACTTGTATATTATATTATATAAATAAAAATTGTAGATATTGAATACAAAATACAACCAGCCTAAAAATTGAATCTTAATAATTCACCCCATCTATTTCTTTGGCGGCTTTATGAGTGATAAAAAACTTAACTCATTTCATTATAATATTATAACAGTCAAACGTATTGAAAAATAATTACTCGTAAGCACTTCTACAATCAAACAAACTTTTTAAAATTATTTACTATAATTTATTCGTCTTTATCCGTTAGTTTTTATAGTTCTTAATCTATGTTAAATTACTGTATATAAAACCTAATTTAATTGAAAATATTGTACCTATATATTTTTAATACTGGCAAAAAATATAATAACCGATACCTTAACTTAAAATTTATACTTTTAAGTCAGTTTTTACATAGATCTATATATAATGTGGAAACCTTTGTAAAAAAAATATGTATTTTAAAATAAGCTATTAAATTTATAACGGTGTAAAATGACTTTTAAATTAATAAACATATACCTAGTGTATTATATACATTATACACGCTATACAGTATGTAACAGAACAATACGGTTTTACATCTATCTTAAAAAACGACTTTATATAAACATAAATTTGAAAAGTTTTTCACATTGAAGTCATTGAACCATAGACTTGAACAAAAAATGTTAAATTAAATTGTAAACGGTTAAAAATATATACTGGTAACATAAACTTAATGTCGTAAATACCAGTTTTCAACTAATTTCATAAAACATAAGTGATCCATAACGTAACAATCATCTATTCCAATGTGTGATAGTGTAATAAACGTTACACAGTTATGCAAAGATGTATGTGGATTTTTCCAGTAGAATAAAACAAAATACAAGACAGTGGAAATATATTACGATTTTTATACAACTATTTTAAAACTCTAATAAAATATTAAATTGTCCATAATTTTTCTAGAACTATCTTAAAAACTATCTTAAATTTCCTTGATGACATTTTAATAATTCTAAGTTCTAACTATTTCAACTAGACACTAATATTTATGATATTTCAAAAAATTATCAATATATTTAATTGGAACATAAAATACTAACTCTAACTCTTGCACTCTTAATTTATTGTAAAACAATGAAATTAATTTGTTTCTCTTTACGTATTTTAGTTAATTAAGATAAATATTATATTAATAAATTATAATGTATACAACATTATATACTAAACTATGTACAACGGTACATTTCTAAACTATTCCTCCCAATTTTTAAAATTCTTATTAGGTACACTATTTTATTAGAAACTTTTTTTAACAGAAATCTCTCGGAACCAATCAACTCCTTATTTAAGGGATTGATGATGAGTAATATATTATAAAAAAAAAAAAAATCCTGCACTATACTCAAAACTGTTATATTTTTAGTTGCTTAATACAATTTTCAATTATTATGAATATAATTGACGTCTCAAATGTATTTTAATCGTGTTTAAAATTTAAATTATGTACGATTAATCGTGGTTTCAATATTTTGTTGTCAATATAGGTGGTGAGATATGGAAACGAAGGTATTGCACCCAAAAGTCTATGTAGGAATGACAGCTCGCAATATTATTATGGATGACAAAATGGCGGCAAGGAGACGGTCAGCCGGCTGCCTTGCTCATCCCAAACGCCAGCAAATCCTGCAGCATCAAGAATGTATTGTTTCTAATGAACGGGATCGTTGCTTGCCCAAGAATGAGCTTAGCGAAACCCAACTAAAAGACTTTCGAATTTACTTTTGTCTATAATTTCTTTTATTTGTGTGTAATGTATATAATATATAAATAAATATCTGCGTATCAGTCGAATCGTGTTATATAATTTTAAGTAATAAGTAATTATTATGTAATTAATTTAATGGTAATTTAATAAATTCAAAACAAAAGAACGAGACCGTTTGAGAAACGAATCAAGAAAAATCGATATTTGAATTGATGTAAAAATAATTATTGAAACAAATGAGTTTTATATGATATAAATATTATGTATTGTAAAAATATGAAGAGGGTTACAGCTTGTTCATACAGACAATTCATATCCATTACCATAATGAATATGTTAGTATTGATTTTTTGCACTTAAAAATAACCGTAACCGACGAATAGAACCACGTACAGTGATAGGTAATGACTAATTTGATAAATTTCAACATGAAAAGACACTTAATCTTGGTGATATGTTATTAACTTTTGACATGCAAAATTATAATAAAACTTATTTTAAAACTATTTATTCATTACATAAATATAGAATTTTTTTTAAATCCCAAATAAACGAATTCTAGGGATTGTTGTTTTTAATTAGTAAAAACCTCAAATAAATAGTTTTATATTAAAATTAAATTAAATTAAATAGGTATAATAAATATAAATACACTTTCGGATAATTTACAGTTTTCACATTAAGTACTACAACGATGTCCTGTACCTGTACAACACAAAAATATTTTGAAACGTAATACATACAACATTCAAAATTCTAGCTTAATTTATCATACGATTATAAGAATTAATTTTTTTTTCAGTTTAAATGTATAAATAAAATTTTTTACAGATAATTAATATATATATATATATATATATATTTATATAATATATATAATATGATAATATGTAATCAAAGATTTACAAATGGAGGATAACCTGTTTTTCTTTTGCAATCTTAATAAGGATTTAAAGTGACACCTTTAATCGCGTACTATACCCACAATGATGAAAATGTAGTATTAAACGCCATTATTAAATATAATAAATCAAAAAATGAGAAAATATAATTTTAATTTAAGTAGGTAAATATATTTTATAAAGATTATAAAAAATTTAATTAATTATCACAACATAACGAAACAAACAGGTAGATTAATCATGGATATAAAATCTTCCATTAAATAGCAATACCTCTCTGTGGTACATGGATATTAGACAATTTAACACATACAATCAGTAGGTACATGATATAGAAATATAAGTAGGTAAAAATGAGACTTAATAAGTATAAAACAAAATCAAAGCAACAAAAATACAATTGAAAAATTAATAAGATAATAAACTAAAATTGATCTTTCTATTACTTATTGGCTATAGGTAGCACTTAATGCAATATTTACAAATATTGTGAAGAATATCATATTAATATAAAAATATCATACTAAACAATAGAAAAACGATTTTACTTTCCAAAACATAAATAAACTCACATTTCTATTTACTACCAGTTACGTCATTACGTGTTACTTATCCAAAGTGTATTTACTAATAGTTTATTTTTATTTTTACAATATTCAAACTTAACAACTATTCAAATATAAAATCCTCCTAGAAGGAAATCATAAACAATTAAAAAAATATTGTTTTGAAGCAAAAATTATATTTCATTATAATAATAATATATAAACGAACCATATCTTTATTATCCCAGTTTTAAAGTATAATAAATGTTAATATTCATAAATGTTAATTGTATGTAAAGAAATTGTAAGTAATACATTTATTTCTTGTTGTATTTTATTATTATATTTATGTTTTTTAACTGTGTTAATAACTTACTATAGCTCATTGTTTATCATTAAAATTGTACTACTTTGTATTCTCACAATATTTTTTTTTCTATTTAATACTTTTTATGAATAAAATATAAAATATAAAATTATGTAGTCAATACAATTTATTTATTCATTTAATTTTTATACAATAGATAATACAATTTAATCATCGTAATAGATATTGTTTCATTATGTACTTACCAAAACCATTTTTATTTATTTTTCATTAAACCTTAATGCAATGTAAATAAATGTAATGTATATATTCTCTGAATAAATTTGTTTTTAAAAAAAACATCATACCAGTCAAATTTAAATTATTATTTAAATAATATCCCGATGACACAACAACATAATAGTAAAGTTATACTTGCAAGCAATAGTTATACCTTCAACTTAATACTTGCATATTGTAAAATTAAAACTTATGTTCTTTTCATAAATATTGACTGATCAATGATCATTAATGTTAATAATGATCATTGATCAGTGTTGAAATTGACTAGATAAATAACTTTTATGTTTATCTTATTGAGAAAATCCTGAAAACAATTATTTGAGTACAAACACTATAAACTAAATATTTTTCAATAAAATTATCTGTATTTTGTATTTATTTTTTTAATTTTAATTTGTTGAAATTCACCATGAACAATATTTTTTTTGTCTGATTAAATAATATTCAAATTGGCTATTAATAATATTAAACCGTTTTTCAGCTTAATATTTACAATACAGGAATATTTTTGTTTATTTTAGTATTATTATTTAAGAACTATTAATAAATAATATTAAATATCAAATATGCACACACGTGTTCATGACAAGTAGGTAGATAGGTTATACTATTAGTTCAGTTTCACACGTCTTTCACTAGTACCTCTTGCATAAAATTACTGAGGCACCAACTGCGCTCTTTCCTCATCACTCATAGTAAATAGTCAAATGATCAATCGAAGTAAAATGTTATGTTATTATATTTTTATTCATACTATATTTTTAACTTTAATTTCTACTTAAAAAATAATAATATTGATCAGCATGGTATTGAGACTACTATAATAAATATACTGTAACCAAGTATTGGTTATTTTCACCTGATTTGGGTATGCGTAATATATAATATTCAAATCAGCTATCTCAATAGCTAGATTGAGATTGAATAGATTCTAGATTCTGAATGCTGTTTAACTCAGTTATTATTAAAATATTACAATTAAATACCTATTGTGTAATTTAATACATCTAAATACATAATTTATCCAACTAGATTAGTGCTAAGATTAAATGCTTGTTTACCATAATATTTATCTTTAAAATTGTTTTATTTATTTAGTTACAAATTTAATTAATAACTGACAAATAATTGTTATGTAAATTAACAATGAAAAAATTATACAGAGTTGCACACGTGGTATTTTACACAAAACGATCTCGAGTTATTATGAGATTAGAATTTTAAATTTCAATTGAATTAAATAACATAAGCAGGTATTTATAATTAATTTCTTTATTTTGGTGGTTGAATCTAAGTTGGTTTGTTAATTAACTGGCATCGATCGGTATTCGTTTATTTTATTAGTTGATGATTTTAATTGAATTAGATTACTAATCTACCTATCAGCTTTTAATTTCCCCAAAAGTGGATGAGTTAGGTTAGGTTACTGGAGTATTATTTGATCATCTGGTTAGACGAATATTATACTTCGTTTTAAATATAACTCAACAGGTGAATATAGTTCTATACTATTTTCCAAAATACTTCACTATACAAATTGTAAATTTTATAGAATTAAACGAATAAAAAATACATAATATAATAATCAATTTTTCAACTAGATGATGTTTTAAATGCGTTATACAATACAACACCAAATATAGGACAATACCTATAATATTATAATAAAATGTTTTTGGAAGCAATTTTTTACCTATATTGCCTATATAATACGCCGCACTATATGTTGTGTTAATAAGACTGTCCATAATACTAACTAACAATTTTATTTTAACACTATTGCTCATACAAGTGGGATTTATTTATGTATTATCAAAAATTATATGCTGGTAAATTTAGTTCAACTCTATTAGTTAAAATCATTTACTAATTAATATAACTTCAAATGGTCGTGATAAGTAAAGTAATGAACCAATAGTATATTTTACTCAATCACTAGAATTATTTGAAAATGCAACCAAGATCAAGCTTTAATAATAATGATCTAACTTTAAAATAAGATAAATTGTATGTCTGTACATTTAACTATTAACTATAATATATAACTATTCAGTGTTCATACACCGACGATATTATTGATTATAAACATTTGAACAATTTCAGATAAAAATTATGTACAGCTAAATAAACCACAGCCAAATTTAAAATGTAAGTACACTCAAAATAATAATTTCTATCATTATTCTGGAAATAATTTCATCAAAAAAATATGTATTTATATTAGTTGACAAATTAATACCGTTTTATAATTAAATATATGAGGCATTTTGATTTTAAAAGAATCACCCAGTGTTTTGAAATATATTGTTTTCATTTACGTTATATAGTATACATGACAAAATGATATTCTGTACTTGTATCAAATTGGTGTGGTCCGAAGTTGAAATTGATTTTCTCTGGACTCGAATCCATAAAAATTTAAAACAATCTATTATGTGATAAAAAAAATAATGTCAGACAAACAAAACCATTAATCAGATAACAAGCTATCCGAGGAAAAGTTGGGATAAAATTAAAAATAAGTTACAAAACTATTTAAAACACTTAATAGTTTTGATTACTTTTTCTAAAAAATACTTCAATATTTGTATATGGGTGTGTACTATGTAGATATTTTGTTGGAATATCAGACAGTTATCAAAAATCAATACTTATTAATTAAACAGTTTGGATTATTTGTTCAATAATAACTATTAGATAGGTAATGAATGTATGCTAGAAATAAATAGATTAAGTATATTATAATATAACTTATATATGAAACACCAAGATAGAGTCGTTGTAGAGACAAAATAAACATTTTCCTCTATCTAATTTTTAAAAGCGAACAGAGCTAATCATTGGAATCTTATTGCGGGATTGGCCAATCCTTCTGTGTACTCGAATGAAAAATGCTTCGATAAAAATATGTAATGTATAATATAATTAATTATAGTGTTTCGAAAAGTGGCGTAGTTATGTTTTTGTTCTGGGAGGGCTAGGGGGAAGGGGGTAACATTGATTTAACATTAAAACATTAAGTGGGGGGCTGCGCATAACTGTTCTTTATTTTTTTAAACATAATACTATACATAGTGAAATTGGCACTTGTTTGTTATCACCCCACCATAAATAAAACATAATATATATAAAATAAACAATAGAAATAAAAAAAATATAACGTACTTATAAATTTCAAAAATTTTATACATAAAACTTGAATTTAAAAAATGTGTTATAATTATGAATTTAAAATATAATATTAAAAAAAAAAAAAAAAGACTGGTCAAGTGAGTAACGCTATGTTGTTTACTAAGTCACTATAAAGGATGTATTAAGTTGAATCCAATGATACGTATTGGTATCATTGTATACGAAAAACGAATCTGAATGATTTGTCAGCCTAGGATATAATTTCCAATGGTTGGTGTAAAAGGTTGTTTATGTTTTAATAGCCTGATTACACCAAATTTTAAGTTCTTTTATAATTATTGTAAGCCAAACTTATGGAAAATCTTTTATTAAATTTTCAACTCTTAGCTCCTTATACAAAAATTTGTATGAACTATACCTACATAACAGTTTACAAATATTCATAACCAATACAACCATAATATAAAAAAATCGATTTTTTCGAAAACTGAAATGTTTACTTTTGACCTCTATAATACACCAAGGATATTCACTTTGCCATCGGAAACCACCACCAAATTTTGAAATTGAAGCATTATTTCGACAAGATATGCTGTACACAAACATAAAAAAATACACATCATTGTAAAATCTATACGTTCACCACTTCGTTCAGAATCTATAATGAAAATATATAAAACACCATAATTTATAAAATAAGATCCAATTTTTTTGGTTTTTTAACTAACTCATTATTTATTTCCTCTGTGTCAATGTAGGTTTTTGTGACAATAAGGCTTTATGACAATTACTGTTATTAATTAATTATTATGAAGATGTAATAAGTCAAGATAGATATAATTTGAGAGCCAAGGTAAGGGCGTGGCTGGATTATATCCGTGATCATAATTTATTTAATATAGATAATTTTATAATCAAATAATTTTATATAGTTATATCAAGTATAAGACAATGCATTAAACATTTTAAAAAGAGGCTCTAGGGGGATCTACCCCCATCATTCCCCCCCATAACTACGTCACTGGTTTCGAACTTGTATTAAAAGATAAATATTGTATAGTGTTTTGTTGACTTGAGTAAACATTAAATTTTTTATTTTATATTATTTATATTGTAGCTTGTAGACGTATTTCTAATATTATCATTTTATCAATATTATACTCGTAAATATTATAAGTACAGGTGAAATACTCAAATAATTAAACTAATAATTAATGCCGTTACCAGATCAATAAAAATGAATAGTTCAAAAATTTATTAAATGTCGAAGGCTAGATAAGGCTTCGGTATCTTAACCGAAACGAAGCAATTCTATCGATTTTTGTACTATTTACAAACAAATCATAACATGACATAATGTATTTATTTTAAGTAAATGTTTTTTTTTCATTTTTATGTACACAAGTAATTATTAAAAACTTGTACTATAATTTATTACTTTTTAGTTTTTAATAATATATTAGTTGTCCTAATTCAAATAAGTATTAAATAAAAAAAAAAAATACACAAATATGATACCTCTATATTTTAATCATGTATAATATTTAATAGTAAAATTATTAATGCTGGATTCTGCATTTTAAAATTCCTAACTTAAGATTTTTAATTGTAAAATTCTATTCCCAATTGAAATTTTTTAATTTGAAATTAATGTAGGTAATTACAGTATCTTAGAGTTCTAAATTTGCCGTATTAGTATAGAGATAATAATTAAATTAGGAAAACTTCTATTTTATTACATTTTGTGATAAACTAGTATTTCGTACTCAGTAGAAAATGTCAATTTAGATTCTAAATTCAGTGACAACGACTTATGAAGTTGGGTGTCAATTTGTCCCGACGATAACTGCATTGCCATCTACTACCGTTGTTAATGAACTTCTCAACACGCCCGAGAAGAACCACCCTCGACTATCACTAACTTTCATCACTGTATAGCGCTTCTTTTTACATTTTTTTCCAGATAAATAACATACAGGGCGATTGATTAAGCGTAAAACACTCATTATTTCAAAAAGAATTCATGTTTTTGAAAATATTTTTTTTACATAGTTTCAAATTGTTAAAAAGCAACGTTTTTATAAAAAAATTATATTTTTAAATATTTTTTATCCGTATAATTTTTTAAGTTTTTTACTTTTTTGAATGACAACATAGATTTTTAATTTCATATGCCAAAGCAGAATAATTTTCTGAGTATTTCGAGACATAAAAATCGAATTTAGGGCGAGTAGTTTATGAGTTATACGTATTTAAAATTTAGACAAGCGGAGTAGTGGACAAACATTTTGCAGGCTAATCCCGTACCACTCCACTCCGCGTGATTTAATGAGTGTTTTACGCTTAATCAATTACCCTGTATATTCGAGTCAATCTCCATAACAATATTGTAAAGTTTTGTGGACAAAACCAAGGGTGCCCATAGGAAAATTTTCAAGGGGGGGGCAACATTTTAATTTATCAATCCATTTATAAATAGGAATGGCTATGCTATATGTATATTATAATTATAATATATATAATTAC